>JABFIG010000155.1:0-56333 GCA_017139545.1 Ambrosiella cleistominuta | reverse complement strand
AGCCAAGATGCCAACCTCCCCACCCGCCTCTACCAACGGCTCCCCGCCGCCCCACCAGCTTGGGGCCCCCCGGAACGACCCACGCTATTCAAATACACCTCCACCGGCCAGTGGACCACAACATTAAAGTTGTCAAACGAGGAACTGCGCTGCTACGTGCAAGATTTCGTCTCGCAGGACTCATTGACGTCGAGGCAACTCAAGGCGTGGATCCAGTATACACCGGTCGAGAAAAAGAAGTCGAAGCACCTGCAATGCCGCTGGGCCGACTGTCCCATACCCGGCTACGAGATCTCAGAGGGCTTTTTCCGTATTGCCTTTGACGAGTTCCCGGGCCTCCGCGGCACAGACCTCGACCCCTTTGTCTTCACCGGCTGCCTGCACCTGCACTGCTTCGAGAAAATCTTTGACATCGCCCAGCTCCTCCAACTCGGCATTGTCCAACCCGACATGCGCAAGTTCCCGCGTGAGCCGGGAAACCCCTTTGCCATGGATGCCGGCGGCGGCAACATCATCCTTCAGGATGCCTTCCGTGTCTGGGCGCAAAAAGCTACCGCCTCCTTTGAAAAAGACGGCCTCGACCGCCCCATTGATCGCAAAGACAATCTTTGGTACTGCCTCAGCACCACCCTCGTCGAGTCGCTGACGAACTGCCAGAGGAAACGGTTCGCTGAGGGCCCCAATTCGCTATTGACCACTCAGGGCGACCTTGACGCCTTTAGCCACTGCCGGCGGGCCCAGTCAGCGGAGAAAGGGTATAAGCTCCGCGGATCCATTGCCGGGCTGATCAACAGCGATGGGAGCCAGACGCCGGTGACTAGGACAGTGATTAATCTTGATACACCAGTTCGTCCAAGCCTGTTGAGCAGCCGGGAGTTCCCGGGGTCCGATTTACCGCCGGATACTCCGCCGGCTATGAGGTTGCAGCGTTTGTTTAAGATGGGTCAGGGTGATGGGGGTTCCCGGGGGGGGTTACAGAGGATGAATGGGAAGAAGAGGGGGTTGAATGGGGAGGAGAGGCTGGTGAAGAAGTCGAAGTTGTAACGGGAAATTTTCGAGTTTTAGCATATTGCATTTTGAGCGTTCTTCACATATTTATAATACATTCATCTATCACAATACCAAACTGAACTCCGATGAACCGTACATGAAACCAGTCTACGCATGTGACTTTCGCATACGACCATAGCCTGTGGAAAATACGGGGTCCCGTCTGCTCCCCCATAGTCAAGCCACAGAGCGCTGGATTAGTACTACGGTGGGTGACCACGTGGGAATACCCGGTGTTGTATGTTTATTTTTTCCGGTCTCACCTCCAACATCACAGAAACACAGGCTCTCGTGATTCACCAAGAGAATGTTAATATATTCTTTTTTTTATTAGTTCAATAAATTCAACGCCTCTATGGTATATTTTGTAATATGAACCATTGGGCTATGCCCCATCCCATCCAGTTCTCTAATCCAAAGTATTCATCACCCTGGATGGTAGCAGTAGTAGTGATAGTAAAATTCCAAATGTAAAATAAAAAAGCAAATCCACAGCCAAACTCCAAAGATCAAAATTAAGCCTTCCCCAAAACGCCAAAGATATATGTGTGATACAACCATCCCTCATACTCAAACAAAATCCTATACTTATACCTACTCTGCCTTGCGCCTCTTCTCGTTCTCGCGAGCCAGAGACTTGAAAAATGCACTCTGCGTCTTCTTCTTCTTCGACATAATCGCCTTATTCGTGCTCTTGTTCTGCTCCACATACGCCATATCCGCACCACCCGACAACCCCTTGAGCGACCCAGCAGTCCTCCGCGCCCCCCTGCGGAGCGGCTTCCCATCGGGGCCATAGAACATGCTGCCTTCTGCAGCCATGGCGGTAGCCTCTCTCTCTTCGTCCTTGAAGCTCTTGGTCTCTTGGTCAACTAGAAGCTTCTGTAAAAGTTCCCGGCGAGACTCCGGAGTGGCAAAGGCCAGATCAGGTGTGTTTTCAATGTTTTTCAGCTGCGTAATGACCTTGAAAGCATAACCTTGATCAACAAGGAACGCCTGACGCTTTGAAGAGAACGACATCTCGACGGTGTCCTTAGAGACAAGCGAGTAAAAAAAGGCATTAAACCCTTCTTCGTTACGACGCTTGGCACGAAGAACACGGCCCAGACGTTGAGCTTCCTGGCGACGAGAACCATACTGGGCAGAAATCTGGATCAGACAAGTAGCCTCCGGCAAATCCAGAGAAGTGTCCCCAATCTTGGATAGGAAAAGAGTCGAGCAGTTTGGTGACGACCGGAAGAACTCCAAAATCTCCTGACGCTCGGCATTACTGGTACCGCCGTATAAGAACGGCTTCATCAGCTTCTTGGCATACACTTCCAACGCATAGACATTGTCCGAAAAGACAATAATCTTGTCACCACGAGACTCGTGGTACTTGATCAGGTATTGGCAAGCCTGGAACTTGGAAGGATTCATGACACAAAAAAGCGAGCGAGCTCTAGGATTTGCGGAAATATACTTCTCGAAAAACTCGGTGGGCATGGGACACCAGACGACGGCACACTGGACCTTCGCAATGAACCCCTTTTGTGACAGCTCCATCCAGTTAGCCTCGTACAGTTTCGGCCCAATCAAAAAGTTCAAGTCTTCAATCTTGTCGTCCTCACGAAGCAAAGTGGCGGTCAATCCCAGCTTGGAGTGTGCCTTAATCGAACCGACAACACGACGGAACATCTGAGCCGGAACGACATGCACCTCATCAAGAAGCATCAGACCCCACTCTCGACTCTGCAGGAACCGCATCATTTTGGCCGACTCGTGAGCACGTTCACGCGTGTTGGTAACCATTGAATATGTCGTGACGATGATACCAGTGTTTCCTGTAAAGACAGACTTGCTGTCAGAAGAGAACACGGCGATACTGTCGGGGTTGATGTTGGACCACTTTAAGAACTCGTTTCTCCACTGAATGGCAGACATATTACTTGTAGCAAGTACAACAACACCCTTCCTAATGGTACAGGCGGCCGTAACGCCAACTAAAGTCTTTCCAGCACCACAAGGCAAGACTATGATCCCAGACTTGGCACGTCCATTACCAAACATCTTACTCAGCGACTTCTCCTGATATGGACGAATTTGCGTGTTGGGTCTCAGATCAATCTCAAGATTAGGGTTGATGTGGTCATTGCGGAAATCGTACTCTTCCAGTGCCGGGTAGTGGAGAGCCAAACATCGTTGTGCCGTCGCACCAACCTTCTCATCTTGAATCTGGAAAGCGTGGATAACCTCGTTGATATTGTCATCGTCGTCCTCATCTTCGATCTCGTGGGTCGGTTGTTTGGGGGCAGCTTCCCCATCTTCGCCATTCGCATTTTTTTCCAAGCCAGCAGCTTCACGAACACCAGCAGCATCTTTTGTACCAGCAATGACAAGCGTCGGCATAACTTGCTGGAAAGTTGTCGTCTCTTGGGTTCCTTGTACACGGTAGGAGCCAATCTCGGGATCTTGTAGCAAAATGCGCAACACGTTGGCGTCCGTAGTCTCGACATAGTACTTGTTATTCCGTAGCACTAGCTTAACCTTTCCATAACTAGCACCACAGTAACTGATGTATTCCTTAACGTTAGGAGGCATATCCGTCTTCAAGAAACGCTCCAATGTAACTACAATATCTGATGGGTTTAACCCGACAGACACAGCAGCATATAATGAATGGGTCGTTAACCGGTATTCGTGGATGAACTGCGGCCGGGATGTCGGCTCGGCAATAGTAATCAAGAAATCCTGCACTCTGGGCGCAAGTGGGTGGAAGGACTCTAGAGTCAACTTTCCATAGCCGTCAATCCGAAGCGGCAAATTAACGTGATTCGGCTTGAGGCGAAGGCCAGTAAAATCTCTTTTGTTGGAAGGTTCAAAAAGACTCGAAGCCATATCGTGAAGGTTGTTCCCAACACGATATGGGAAAGCGCTGATGTCGAATTTCTGAATGTTACGGGAAATCGCTTGCGTCATGTCTTCGGAGATCTCTTTATATTCGGGCATAGTATCATCGTTGTCAGTGCCGCGCGCAACAGCACCAGGAGTGGAGACCTTCGAAATGCGGCCAGCTTTGACGGCACCATCAGCACCGGAGGACGCTTTGCGCTTGATCGGGGTCGCCATTATGTGTGGAGTTCAGGCGGGCGTAGCGTTGAACGGCCCAAAGAAAGTAAAGGTCGACTTGAAGCGACTGGGTTGATATGATTGGTTCGGCAATGCGATAATTGCTTGACTCTCAATCAGAGATTCTGGTGATAGTGATATAAAAGACTATTATGCTGTATTCTGCCAGGCGCAAGATTTCGAAACGGGGCCAAACGAAAAGATAAAGTTGAAAGAGATCCTCCAGGTGGACTGAAGAGAGTGGATCAGGGCTGTTTTATATGACAGTCTCCAAGTATCACATTCATACACAAGCCCGATCAAGTCCATTAGATCAGAAAAATATGATATGCTTAACAATCACAGAATTGCTTTCTAAAGGTAGATGTCATAATTGCAAAAAAAAAGTGCACTAACAGATCTTAACCAAATTAATGCCAGACTTTGTTAAGACACTTCATAAACAAACTACAAGGCTACCTCAAGCTGCCTACATTTCAACCAACAAGCTTCAAGCATTTACAGATTAAAAAATGTCACGTGATCACGTGTGACATCCCGCGAACAGGCTCGCGCTGATACGCTGATACCAAAGGTATCGCGTAAAGTGTTGCTTCTATGCTGGGGTCCATGAAAGCTGACCCCGCCATAGTCTTGTATTGAAGACGTTGTGACAATTGACATCTCCATGATTTTTCTTTCTTACATGAATTCTTGTTTCTACCATTTTTTCTATAAATTACCTATTGTCTTAATAGTCCAATCAAAACTGACTAATCACAACTAAATTCAATGGCACCGCGAAAATCCACCCGAAGCACATCAACCGCTGCTTCCAAACGTAAAGCTGAAGATGACGTTGATGATTCTGTGAAACAGGAATCTGATGTCAATAATGAGCCCCAGGCTACCAAAAAGCAAAAGACAGACTCACTTCCCACTCGCACTAAAACGGCACCCAAAGCTAAAGGTTCCGCCAAGAGTAACTCTAACACAGATGACATGACACCCCTCGTGCAGCGGACGGCGATTTCATCGCTAAAGAAGGCCATGTACATTGGTGCGCACATCAGCGCTGCGGGAGGTAAATACATGAATCAAGTATACATTTAGATTGCTGATATCTGACTATTTCATGCAGGCGTACAAAATGCGCCACCAAATGCTGTGCACATTGGTGCCAATTCCTTTGCCTTGTTCCTCAAATCCCAACGCAAATGGAACAACCCTCCGCTTGCACCAGAAGCCCGTGACGCCTACATCTCTGCATGCAAGCACCATCATTATGAGAGCAACAAGCACGTTCTTCCTCATGGGTCATATCTGGTGAATCTTGCCCAGACGGATAAAATAAAGGGTGGCACTGCGTATAATAGTTTCGTCGATGACCTCAAACGTTGTGATGAGCTTGGTATTCTTCTCTACAATTTTCATCCTGGAAGCACTGGTGGCGAGTCGATGGAATCAGCTTGCAAGCGTATCGCCGATCGGATTAATGCTGCTCACAAAGAGACGAAGACTGTCATTCCCGTGTTAGAAAACATGGCTGGAGCTGGCAATGTCGTTGGTGGTCGCTTTGAAGATTTGAAAATGATCATTGACGGAGTTAAAGACAAGAGTCGAATAGCAGTCTGCATTGATACATGTCATGCGTTCGCGGCTGGTTACGATATCCGGACACCAGAAACTTTCAAGGCTACGTTTGACGAGTTTGATAGAGTAGTAGGCATGAAATACCTTCGTGCTTTCCACCGTAAATACCTACAACCCACTGCTTATATCGCTACAAATTTGCTGACCTATAACCTCAACAGTCAACGATAGCAAAGCCCCATTTAACTCTAACCGTGATCTTCATGCCAACATTGGCACTGGATTCATTGGTCTCAGAGCTTTCCACGCCCTCATGAACCATGACGCCTTCGTCGGCATGCCCATGATTCTAGAAACTCCCATCGACAAGCCCGGCCCTAACGGTAAATCTATCGAGTACAAGCAAGTCTGGGCCGATGAAATTAAGCTCCTGGAAGGCCTGATCGGCGCCAATCCCGAGTCCAAGGAGTTCAAGCAGTTGTCGGAGGAGCTTCAAGAGCGGGGTGCCAGTGAACGTGCCAAAATTCAAGATCAGGTTGACAGGAAAGGCAAAAAGGCACCTGCAAAGAAGGCTGCGCCAAAGAGTAATGGCAAGATGGATTCTTTTGTTAGCAAGAAGAAGAAGGCCAAGAAGGAGGAATCTGATGATGACAACGAGTAATTACAGGGATTCTGGTACTCAGTTCATGGTGGAATGAATTTTATGGTAGGGTATCTTCTGGTTCGGTTGCAATCTCTTATAAAGGTACATCTAGAGTATAAACAGTGTTTTTCTAATTGTATCAACATTCTTCATTGCCTGCGGAATCATAAAGTCACTGTAAAAATATTGGATTGTCCGTTTCAGATCTCAATGTATAGGTGTGTATATGATACACGATTCGGGGAATGCATAATTTCAATATACTCCTGACCCTTGATGTACAGTCGAGTTGGGGTTCATGATACCTTGCTCCGTTACAGCGTCGCCGCAAGTTTGATCACCACCAGTACTGAATTCATACAAACAACCTGGCAGATACTTACCGAAGCCATGTGCGACCCCTTTTTTTTTCTGAAACAATTTACACGCCCAGTATTTTGACATGCTTCAATCTACAAGTTTGCTTTCTACTTCCTACCACTCCCGCCCACGAATAAGATGAAGAATCATGTAATTAGGCGAATCGGAGGGGGTCAAATGGTGACGTGGACAGCGTGTAAATATTTACGATTAATCGGACGGAGAACAAGGTTGCTCCTCGAGCTTGACAGGGCATAAGCGAGGGGCGCTGCCAGGTACATACTTGGGAATGAAAGCAAGTGTGCGGTTGATATTGTCAAATGATTGATAGAGTGAGTAGCGAAGACGTATGTAGTTGATGAGGGGTTGAAGAATGGGGAGGGGCAGATGATGGGATGATGACGGATTGGGGTTGGTGGCTAGTGGTTTTGAAAATTTTAAGTTGGGTTAGGTGCTTCAGGAGGGGAATTCGTACCCATGGTTGATTAGATGACAGTAAACTATATAGATATTATGGGAGACAACAACCGCAGTAATACGTCAGCATCGATGAGGGAGAAGACAAAAGGGGCTGCTCATTATCGTGGGCCTAATCAAAAGTAGTAAAACTGATATCAGTAGACATTCTGACCAATGTAGACAGCTGCGAGCATAACCTTGTCGAGATAACGAGCTATACAAGGCGGAGTCGCGGCCGTGCTGATGGCGGCTGTCAGTGTTTTAGGACATGCCATGGTTTGGATGGGACATTTTGTGGCCGGCTCTTGACGAGAATAAGTGCCCAGTTGAGTCTATGTCTATCAATCTCGGGCAGGTCTCCAGATATTCTGGGCTCTCTTCATCTATCACAATGAACACAAAGACAAACTTTGTCGCAGGTTGTAGATACTGCAGACGAGTAATTTATATAGCCACAGCTTCTCATCGCGTAATACAGCCATGGACAATCATGCAGGTCAATCTCTAGACACACACGTATAACCATAACCCAATCATCCCTACGATCAACTGGGCCTCTAACATCAAACGTCACTGGTCTCCCAACTGAATCACACCCCAATAACTTCCGCAACACTGTACTGACACCGTGTCTCGCTCAGCCCAGTACCGTTCGTGAAGCTCTAGCCAAATACAATGTATCAGAGTCTCAGGAAATGTACACATATAAACATGTATGGGTATAAGAATCCCTGAACGGCGGCGTCAACCCAGACATTCAGATCTTGATTAGAATTGTTTCCACAGATGTTTTAGTCTAGTCTGGGATGACAGTCTCGGCCCAGCACACGTTCCTGATTCCATTCCCGGTACATCAGCCTCATCAGCCTTGGAATGTCAGACTGGCAAACACCATGTGAATATGGATATCCATCAGAATTCGCCTGGTGTCCATGAAATGATGCCTCGAATCGAGTATATACACTCGTCAAATGTTCCCAGCTAGACTCCGGTGACTAATAATAAGTCACATGTATCCACCGTTAAATCCTCTGTCAGTGAATATCTAGCACTAAGCGATACTATATACCACGAACAACATGTGAATGCAGAGTGTTTATAGAAGACTGGCATGATTAAATCTCGGGATTTGGAGGAACAGGTACAACATCGGCATTTTCCATATGGTGGCAAATGTGATTTAATCTATGGATTTGACGGAGATTTGATAGTCGTAAACCATGAGTTTTTTCCTGAAAGTCAATTTAACAAGAAGCACTGGTATGCTGTAGGTAAATTGTGTCAGCTTCAGGCTTAATTACTGATTGACCAAGAATGGAACCCAAGTGATACATGCTTTTTGGTTCTTGATATTAATCAGTTACATTGGTGACTTTCTAATTTACTAGGCAAAGTATTCGATGGTATATAAGTGGTTGACTATATATAACAGTTCTGATGGATAGGCCGCGGTTACGATTATCTTGGCAGGAGGCCATCTAAATACAAAAGGCAAGTCAAAACTATATTGTTGTATGTTGTCTGATGTCACGATATTCTCAATTAATGGTGGAGGTTGATAGAGGTACTCCCTTGTGAAGTTACCAGTCAAGATGGTAAGCCCAAAAACGAAAGAAAAATAATAAAAAAAACATTGATATAGAGATCACATCTGGATATTGCATCATTCAAGCAACTAAACAACACTTTACCATGTTAGTAGTGAAATAATAAGTGATCGCCGTTTGAATTTCGTTGCCAAACCGCTAGTCTGACATACTGAGAATGTGTATCCTGAGTTTAATCCATATTGGCTTTTCCAATACCCGATGATTACGGTAAAAGAGCATCATCCGGTAGTCAATTTGGACAGTGTTGAATGCTAGGGTTAAAACTGTTTCCAACCTGTCCAAATATACCGTCTTTTCTTATTGTGTTCATGCGGATTAGTTATGTGAAGTTATCGAAGGCTGTGCACAAAATCAATATCGCCAGTTCGTTCTGGAATGCAACGACTATTGATACCCTTAGCAATAAATACATTGACCAGATTCTCTCCCTTCTCGCCATGGCTTGTCACCAGCAACCCTGGCCTTTTAAGATGAATATTTTACAGTAGACAGCCTTCAATATCGTATATAGCAGATTGGATGATGTATGTGAACACAAACAAGCGCCAAGCGCCAAGAGAATAAACCCGGATACTTGCTTATCTCGACATCGCCCAATATTCAGAACAGGGAAATTCGCCGACTCAAGGAACAAGCATTTTCTATATGAATATTTAGAAGGAGCAGACCCCAGATACCCAGCTTGGCCAACTCAGCCACGGAGCATTGATGATTGCCGGGGCCAACTAGTAGATGAATTCATTTAGAAGGAGACCAACAGAGATGAGTTAGTGATAATTGGGTGTAGAGCATTTATTTACGATACAAAGCGACTGTGGGGATTGGTCTGATATTTATGTAGTGTTTCAGTATTTGGTGTCGTGATGTGAACAGTATGTTAGAGTAAAGGGTACACAAAGACATCGTGAAGGCCATGCCTCTTTCTTAATGTTTAGACACAAAAATGTGATGGCAATGGTCGGAAGAGGATTATCTGATAGGCTTGCATGAATGCTTCTATATATGCACATTATTTTTTTATTCCAGATTATTTCTTCCGGCATGCCAATTTAGCAGCGTTACCATCGTCATGTACTGGGTATCAATATTTAGAAGCACACTGTTACAACGACAGGATATTCTTTATTAGCCTTGATATAAATGTGGGATTTTTTATATGGTCAAAGAGTGTAGAAGCCATCCAATCTCCCAGTAACTGTCCTCGAGGGATCTTTTACATGAGCATTTTCTGCATATAATTATGATTGTTTGATAGGTACACGACATATACGGTCTGTATATGATGTGGGGGGACAATGGGCGACATCAGACAAAGGTCCTGCAAACTCGGCTGCATAATGATACAGCATACACATATTGACAACAAGACATTAAAAAATAAACCAACACTCAGTATATGGCCAATTTTTTGGGTCTAGACTTTGGCCTACTTTATTCACATCCATCCTTAAAACCCTTGAATGATTCGACCATCATTACTTCTTCCCTTCCTTTCTTATATACCAATTCCGCTCATATTTCAGACCAGACCATTCTTATCAATGGTTCCCTTTGCCTAATCCTCGTTCTAAGTCTGCATATTGTTGCGCCATCATGTGCATATATGTAAAAAAAAAAAAAAAAAAAAGGTCATGGTTGAGGTTAATCTTCTAGACCAAGAACCGTCACTTTGTGTGGTCAAGAGCCAAGTCGACAGGCCTTGAAATCCATGGGAGGAGAGTGTCTCCTTGTCTGCTGCTCTGCAAGCTGACCACATGAGATGACAGACAGTGAGCCGAACAAAGGCAAATCTATGGGCACATCACTGCGCACGTAATGCGGACATCACATCAGTGAAGACATTGGCAATATCAAATCGAATTTATACGGCCAGTTATCAGTTACCCACGAGCCATTCAATGTCATGAATACAGTGATAACTCACTAATTACAGGAAAAATATGTAGTCACTCTGCCAAATATAGTACGTAAACAAAAAGTCTATACCTTCCCAGACGCTCTAGACCCATCTGCGCTGTTCCCTCAGCACCCCTGTACAACCCAACAAGGTAAGGGAGCAGGATACGCGAGCATACACTAGCAGGCTGAAGAATGTGGTGCTGGGGTCACAGTTGGGGGAGGGCGACTAGGGGGAGGGAGGGGAAAGGGCTTGTATACAGTGGGTAGATGACACGTTTTTTTTTCTGGGTAGAGATGTTCAATGGATCACGATGTGTTTAGTGGTGAAAAGAGTAGAAGATGTGCGGTTGGCGAACTGACAGGTTTTCTTGTTTTTTTTTGTGGATGGGGGTGGATTAACGTAGTGGATGTGACAGAGTGAAGGAAGAAGTGGAACGATGGGTGGAAAGGGTGGCTGGAATTCAGTTATGGATATATAAATCATATATAGATATCTGACAGATTCTTGTCGTCTGTGGCTGTTGTCGGTTCTGCAGCAGACATTGTATAGATAGGGTCATCAAGGGATACATAAGAAAGGCAAGATGATGGGCCGTAGGGAGTTGTCGAGAACCCTTGATAGAGCGATTGTCTTTGTGGGTTCGTCTAATACTGAGGGTTAACTTCTCGCCACGCTATTGCGCTATTCTGCTCTTCATTGTGAACAGCCAAATCACAATTTATTTGAATCTGTCATTTTGGTTCCTGAAAACAAAAAAGTCACGCACTCATTGATTTGATTTGGCCAATGTATCTGACGGCGTGACCCTATCGGCCCTCAACCTCCATTCCCTGAATTAAAAAAAAATGTCTGATTGGCTGTTGGCCAATTTGCGTTCTTTCTCCATAAAGGGGGCTGGCCGTGAGATTTGGATCCCCTGATATGGACCAATTGAAAGCCCTGCTGATGCAGCCAATCAGCTTCCGCTGCGCTCGCCGTCCCTTCCTGCAAGGTACGCTCACCTACGGGTTCTCACCGTTTTTTTTTTTCTTTTCGCCTTCTCTTTTCGCCTCTTGCCGTTTTCCTCTTATGCTAGCAACTACAGGTTACATTAAATGCCTTCTTTTGTTTGGATCACGCAGGCTGTTGTATGGGGAGGAGCATAGGAATTTCTAGTAGACGGATGAGGTTCTAGTGCGTGTCTCACAGGCGGTGTGGTCCCTGGAACTAGCGTTTGTGGTTCCTGAATACAGAGCTCCATCAGCCAATTACCGCATAGATGGCAGATTTTCAATGAATGACTCCTTCCTCTTGGAGTAAACTGCTAATTTCTTAGTGTAAGTGGGTGAAAACTTACTAGTACCACGCCTCAATTTAATCTGAGACACGCCCCTCTTCATCATCAATGTTCCCCTCCCCTGTCCTGGGGTGAGTCCGTTCACCAAGGCGTCCTGCTTCCAGATCCCATTAAACCACTTGATTTCGCCTGTGGCCTGGCTTCCTGTTTTCCTGGTCTCTTTTTTCTTTTTCCCCTCGCACATCCAAGCTATCCTCCTTGCTAAGGTTCCTGCATCCAACTGAGAGTCACCATCCTCTCTACCACACTCATTTATATACCGAACCCGAAAGCGTCGTTTCTTTTTGCCCGCTCGATTCTTTGCCTTCCAAGACAAATTTCGCCATATTATTCTTTTTCTTACACAAGACAAGAGTGAGTTCCTATGCCCCGGAGTCAGATACCTCGACCCACGTCCTCCACGATACACACCAGCATCATCATGAACCCCCCCTGTTGCACCACTTCAACTTGCTTCTCACCAAAATCGGGCCTGGCTCGTCTACCGCCGCTTCTTAACATATACATCGAGCAACCAGACGGGGAAGGCTATAATGTGATTCCATGTTGGATAGTCTAGCTACTGGCTGGGTTGCTGCATATTCACTTGCATCTAAATCCACTTTGCTCATGGCTACAACCAATCCCTGGTTCTATTGACCCAAGCCAATATTCGCAGCCGGTGCCTGGCCTTGAATATTACTCGATGGAGGTCAACATGTTCCCCATATATACACACCTGCACATATACGGTATATATACGAAGGAAATGAGAAGGGGTAAACCTGGGAAAATGACTGGGGCGAGTCCGCGCTGGGTGTCATAGTTGCGTTCTGTGCGTCTACTTTGCTTTTCTGCTGGGCCGCCTAAACCTCCTGGCATGTCATGCAAACTGCCCATCCCGACGCCCTGCATGCCCTCCCTGGCCACCCCAGACACTTTGTCCCTCCATACCTTTTTTTTTTTCCGGTATAATTCTCCGCTCAGCCTAAGTCTTAGACTTAATCTGGCTTCCTTTCTGTCTTTCTTTCCTTTCTCTACTACTCGTCCACCCATCATCACTTACGCTCATTACCGTTCCGCTTCTTTTTTTCCCTTCTCCTTCCTTTTTTTTTTTATGATTCGGCATACACATTCTCTTCATTGCTATTTACTAACCGCCCCGCCGTTATCCTGCTCTCACCAAACACAGACAATCAACATCATCCGCAATGAAGCACTCTGTCCTTCTCGCCGTCGCGGCCACCGTCGCCGAGGCCGCTGTCTCCCACAGCGGTCACCGCCATCTCCACAGACGCGCTGCCGTTGCCAAACGCGTCCCCGAGACAGTCACCGCTTGGGTTGAGGGTCCCACTGAGACCGTCTACGTCTCCAATGGCGAAGTCGTCGATGACGCCGCTGCCGCCGCTGGCATTGCCAACGGTGACTACGTTGTCGTCGGTGAGTCCTCTCCTACCTTCACCTCACCTTCCTCCACCAAAGCTACCTCCACTGCTGCGTCCTCGTCAACCTCTGCTGGTGTCTTCCTCGAGAACTATACTTCCAGCTCTGCCTCTTCGTCCTCGGTTGCCTCTTCGAGCTCCGCTGCTCTCGCCACCAGCTCTTCTGCTGTCGCCTCGTCCTCCAGCAGCGCTGCCGCTTCCAAGACCTCGTCGGCTACCTCCTCCAGCAGCACCGGCACTGGAATTGACGCTGAGTTCCCTTCAGGCAAAATCAAGTGCTCCGAGTTCCCCAGCTCCTACGGCGCTGTTGCCCAGTCCCACTTGAACCTCGATGGCTGGACCGGCATCCAGAAGGTCCCCAACTACTCGACCAGCGACTCGTCTATCTCTTACATCGAGACTGCAGTTGGTGAGGGGTGCTCCTCCAACTCCTTCTGCTCCTACGCCTGCCCTCTCGGCTATGAGAAGGCTCAGTGGCCCTCTGCCCAGGGTTCTACTGGCCAGTCTATCGGCGGTCTTTACTGCAACTCGGACGGCTACCTTGAGCTGTCGCGCAACGGCGTCAACACTCTATGCCAGGCTGGCGCCGGCGGCGTCTACATCCAGAACGACCTCGGCGAGCAGGTCGCCACCTGTCGCACTGACTACCCTGGTACCGAGTCTATGACCATTCCCGCCCTAGCCGAGGCTGGCGCCAAAATCTCCCTGACCAACCCCCTGGCGTCCAACTCGTATGTCTGGTCCGGTTCCTCGACCACCGCTCAGTACTACGTCAACAAGAAGGGCTACTCTGTCGATGATGCCTGCGTCTGGACTTCCTCTGCTGACTCTACTGGTGCCGGTAACTGGGCTCCCATCAACATTGGTGTCGGCAAGGACTCCTCGGGCACTACCTACATCTCCATCTTCCCCAACTCGCCTACTTCTTCTGCCAAGCTGGACTTCAACATTGAGATTACTGGTGATGTCACTACTGAGTGCTACCTTAAGGACGGCAGCTACGCCGGCGGCTCCAGCTCTGGCTGCACTGTAAGTTTGCTCTCAAGTTTTAATTTAGGTTCTGTGACATGACGTACTAACAAGAATTCTACAGACTGGCATGTCTAGCGGTGGTACCGCCATCATCCGCTACTACAGCTCTTAAATTGCTGGCTCACGCTTTCGGTCCCGCCTAGAGCGTTTAGCATCCGGAGAAAACCTTGGCTCCTGTTGAGGTGGCGCACAATCTGACAGTCAAGTCTACGGCGATCCGTCTGCTGATTGTCCGAAGATCCAATTTAGACAAACGGTATGCCGATCGCTGGGAACACGCCTGGCAAGCAATGGACACAAACCCAGTCACCCCGTCGCAGCGGTTCCTAGCTGTCATGACAAAATCTTTTCGCACCTCGTCATCTCAACTTGTTTCCTTTGTTCGGTGGCATCTGCTCTTTTTGGTTCACTTCCTTTATACATTTTATGTCACATGGCTTTGAATCTATCTTTTTTTTTTTCGCACACTACCTTTTCCCCCCCATCTTCTACTCTTCGATATCCCTTGTTTCGACTTGCGCCGTGGTCTGTTGGTCGCCCCGTTTTGATACCTCTTGGGATGCTTGCCTTTCACAATGGGCCATAATCCTCATTGTACATACTACTTGGAATATGATTCTTGACTTATATTGATTGGCCAGCCCTGTTGTGATTTGTCTCAGAGTGTTCGTTATGGCTAATGATGGATTACATATTGGGATGTGGGTGGTGGAGACTTATCTGTTTTTTTTATCTGGGCTGTTGATTCGACATTTTTCTTATATTTGTTACATGTTTTTGTTTTGCTTTCCTTTGTCTTATGTGATATCTGCTAGGTCCATGGAGTTCACGGTTCTGGAGATACTTGTTTGTAGAGAAAAAAAAGATGTAGACTTAATTTATTTTTTATTAATTGTTTTTCTTTTTGTGTGACCGTTTCGTTGTTGGAGCTGACGTTGAGCCACTGGTGACACAACCGTCGAGGTTCCTTCCTCTTGTCGATCGACTTCTGTTATTGCCTTGAATCATCCAGTATCTTGTGACACAACATTTCAAGTCTGCGCCAAGACTTGTCACTAAAAATTATATGATTTCAATCTACATCTTGTTCATTCTTCATGGTTCGTCTACTGACTTACATGATCCCACATGGCGTCCCTCAAGCATTCAGGCCTTGCCGACCAGGACACTCGAGACCAGCTATAAGACCGGGAGTCGTGCAGTGATCAGTGTCGATCAGGACTGGGGGAACCTGCGGCGTGCCGACTTACAGAAAATGCTGGTTACGTTCACTTTCTCGGAAGCGAACTCCTATGCCTGCAGTTTCCATGTAAGTGGAGTGTGGGGGGGGATCTAAAACTTGACTTTCCCGTGGACAACTTTTCATGATCTAGCCAATCACCATCAATATGAAGTCTTGATTTTAACTAAAAAAGGTTAGCCCCTCTAGAGCCGCCTTTTGTAAAACCCCAGAAAAATTTCGGGCCTTTATTTTCACGAGCGCTCATAGGTCGCTAGGCCGATTCCGGCAGTTGTTTAGATCAAGGGTTAGAAGGCTGCGGCGAAAAAATGGTACCATCCATTCCTTCCTTTCTCCTTTGCCGCAAGCGATGTAAAAGAAGCTGCACAAAAATTTTCAATTCAAGGCCACTTACAGATCTGCATATTATATAATAGTAGAGCATGCATATTGTTGCATGACAACCAGTGAGCAATTTGGCGCATGCCATGATGACGACATTGACAGTAAAGACTGAATGCGCCGTCTCAGTCACTGCACTACATGCAAAGTGTTGTACCTTATTTTAATAGCCACAGATAGTATAAATTTAAACATAATATGAACAGATTCCGAGTCGTATCAGCCGTGTAATGTTATTGCTTCCTCCTGGCGCAAGATATCAAAATCATCGAGCGGCCTGCCTTCCCTGATCGCATAGATTTCCGTATGATTACCCCACCATGTAGCGCTGCAATTACCTACGATCCAAATGATCTGAATTTTTTACCCCATATTCCTGCTACGACAACAACGTCCTTAGCCTGAAACGCAGTAGCAACTACCTGCCAAGCACCCAATTAGCTAGTTCAAGGACATTAGTGAATCGGAAGGTGTGATTGATAGTTCTTGCCGATAGTTTCTTCAATAAATAGCTTGGGAATCGCCACCCGGAGCTTGTTGCTCTTTTTCTCCCTTCCTTTTTTTTTCTTTTTTTTTCGTAGCTCCAACTGTAATCATTTTACTTTGGCAGTTCCGAATCAACTCTCATTTATTCGCACAATAATCACAATGGCTGACAATCGCCCTATTGCCATTCTGTCGGTTTACGACAAGACCGGCCTGTTGGAGTTGGCCAAGGGTCTTGCTGTCAACAATGTTCGCATTCTTGCTTCGGGCGGTACGGCCAAGGTGATTCGCGATGCTGGCATCGCTGTTGAGTAAGCTTACTTTCTACTCAGTGCTCGTAATATGTCAAGCCTGTCGCATTCTCAACAGGCTTCGCAATGTTAGATCAAGTCACTAATTTCTGGCATTTTCCCTCTCTATAGAGATGTTTCTGCCATCACCAAAGCCCCCGAGATGCTTGGCGGCCGTGTCAAGACTCTCCACCCCGCCGTCCACGGCGGTATCCTTGCCCGCAACATCCCCTCCGACGAGAAGGATCTGGCTGAACAGAAAATCAACAAAGTTGACTACGTAGTCTGCAACCTGTACCCTTTTGTCGAGACCATCAACAAGCCCGACGTCACCATTCCCCAGGCCGTCGAAGAGGTTGACATCGGTGGTGTTACCCTTCTCCGCGCTGCTGCCAAGAACCACGCCCGCGTCACCATCCTGAGCGACCCTAAGGACTATGCCGGTTTCCTCGCCGAGCTAGCTTCCGGGTCTATTTCCCAGGAGTCCCGCAACCACTACGCTCTGAAAGCCTTTGAGTCTACCGCCGAGTACGACACTGCTATCTCTGGTTACTTCCGCCAGCAGTACGCTGGTGACATCAACCACCGCATTCTGCGCTATGGTGCTAACCCTCACCAGAAGCCCGCCTCTGCCTTTGTTAAGGGCGGTCCTATTCCCTTCAAGGTTCTTTCCGGCTCCCCCGGCTACATCAACCTTCTGGATGCCCTCAACGCCTGGCCCTTGGTCAAGGAGCTCAAGAAGGCTCTTGGCAAGCCCGCTGCTGCCTCTTTCAAGCACGTCTCCCCCGCTGGCGCTGCCATTGGTCTGCCCCTGACCGAGGAAGAGAAGAAGGTCTACTTTGTTCACGATATTGAGGGTATTGATGAGTCCCCTCTGGCTCAGGCCTACGCCCGTGCTCGCGGTGCTGACCGCATGTCTTCTTTCGGTGACATGATTGCCCTATCCGACGTTGTCGACGTTCCCACCGCCAAGATTATCTCTAAGGAGGTCTCCGACGGTGTCATTGCTCCCGGCTACGAGCCTGCTGCTCTTAAGCTGCTTCAGAAGAAGAAGGCCGGTCGCTACCTGGTCCTGCAGATCGACCCCGAGTTCGAGCCTGCTCCAGAGGAGATCCGCACCGTCTACGGCATTAACCTGACTCAGGGCCGCAACGATGTTGCCTTTTCCCCCGCTTCCTTCGACAAGGTCGTTGTTCCCAAGGCCGGTGCCAAGCTTCCTGAGGAGGCTCTTCGCGACCTTACCATTGCCACTATTGCTCTCAAGTACACCCAGTCCAATTCTGTTTGCTACGCTGCCCGTGGCCAAGTCATCGGTCTCGGTGCTGGCCAGCAGTCCCGCATCCATTGCACTCGTCTTGCCGGTGACAAAGCGGACAACTGGTGGCTCCGGTTCCACCCCCGTGTCCTCTCCATCAAATGGAAGAAGGGCACTAAGCGCCCCGACAAGTCCAATGCTATTGACCTGTTGGTCTCCGGCGAGCTTCCCACTGAGGGTCCCGAGCGGGCTTCTTTCGAAGGTATTTTTGAGGAGGTCCCCGCGGCCTTCACTGAAGCCGAGCGTAAGGAGTGGCTAAGCAAATTGAGCGATGTTGTTGTTGCGTCGGATGCCTTCTTCCCCTTCACCGACAACGTGTACCGTGCTGCTAGAACGGGTGTCAAGTATATTTCTGCTCCCACTGGTTCGCAGAATGACGAGCTTGTCTTTGCTACTGCGGAGGTTCTAGGCATTACCTTTGTTCACCAGCCCACTCGTTTGTTCCACCACTAAGTGCTAGACGTGGAGCGGAGATTGGGAGGGGCATTGATGTGATTTTGGGAAAATGACATAAAATATATGGTGTATATTTGTGTCTGTATATATAGTTTGGAAATTGTTTTTAGGATAGGTTATTTTTTGGGTTCAACACTTGGCCATGCTGTAACTGTGGGCTTTAGAGGAAGCGGGAATTTTCGTTTGGGAAATTGTATTCACAATATAAATAAATTCAACACATCAATTTTGATATGCCAGAAGAAATCATTCATTAGGTGAGAGTTGGCATGCGGCGGGTGTGAAGTGAAAAAAAGAATCGTGATATAATGATGTGAAGTTAAATGGTGATTGTGGCTCGCTACCATTGTGTCATAGCATATCTTTGTTATTTTTTGCCCCTTCTCCCTCGTCGGTGTCCCTCGTGGGAGTCCCGACGCCTACCGATTGATAAACACAAAGGCCTAACAACCAATCAATACCATGTAACGTTAAAGAAAAAATGAGAGAAAAAAGTTTTCTTTGAGAAAAGATGGAAAAGGGGAGTGTTGTTTACTGGATTTTATATATAGGAGGGAGAAGAAGAGATGCGTGTTGGGAGGTGAATTTATTTTATATGGAAAGGTTTTGCAGAGGGTGGGGTTTGAAAGGTTGATGGGCCGGCAAGAATAAGCAGAGAAAACAGCAGAGAGATCAAAAGTGGAGAGATCGTGGAGTAGAGTGGGGGAGGGTCAAGACGAGCTGTATGAGTATTGGTTATGTATCGTGACGGGTAGATGGGAAGAGGGTAGATCTATTACATTAATGGGTGGTTAGTATTTACAAATGACCATACAGATGATGAGCAGCCCAAAAGGCGAGTCAGTTGACAAACCCTAACACGAGCACCATAAACCCTAGCGATGGCGTTGTTATCTTTTGGTTTTCTCTTGTCTCCAGATGGACAAGATAATTTTTTTCCATTTCAGATAAAGACATGCATATTGGCTTAGCTGGGAAACTTATCACTGAATATAATAATGGTTATTTTGGGTTGGGTTCACCACAGAAAGCGATGGTGTGTTGTTTATGGATGGACGACCGAGTAACCAGAGGCACTTTGTGGTGACTTGAGATAACAAGCTAGATAAATATATGTTTTTTATTAATTATATCATCTCTTTGATGTAAGTATCGTGATTGATTCTCTAATCTGTACCCCTCGATATCAAAAAAAGACTGCATAAAAATCCCAAAAGTCCAGAAGAATCTCACCCCATGCTGCCACCGCAGTCCCACATTTTTCAGAGGTTATATTTAAGATCTGCCATTTTTGTCCCGCGCTGAACTTGTTGATAGATAGCAAAATATATTCTTTATAAATCGATGGCTAGGACTTTTAGTTTCAACACCAATTTTTATTCGAATCTTGTTGTTCGTAATCAGTTTCATTTTTCTTACCACGGGAACTCGGTGACGTCATTTGTTCTGTTAACCGTCATCTATACTTGATTCCCCAAACCGAATTTCCATTTCTCACCTTTTTCTTGTTCATAAACTTCTCTTTTAAATCCCTCAAAAACCCCTATTAATACCCAAAACTCACACCGAACCATCAAAATGTAACGTGTCGGGACCCTCGAGACCTTCGCCACGGTTCCCAGCGATGGCCTTGGCTCACCCACCATCACTTCCTCCCGCTATGGCTCCATAGCCTCCAGCCGCACCCGCAAACTCTCCTTCAACTCCATGCCCGAAGAATAGAATCCCGGGCCGATTTCTCGCCAAGACAACATTCAGGCCGTCGGTGCCTTTGAAGTTCACAAGTGGAGGCGAATCTGTAAGTTCCCAATTTGGTAGTTACCAAGAAGATTTTTTTCTTCATTCATCACGTGCTTTCCTCTCAGCGGAAACTAACATCTGGTGATAGTTCAAATTTTTGCAACGGTGTGTTATTGCTTGGTTGCTGCGGGTGATGTGTTCGGATACACTGCTTTGAAGTCGGTATTGAAGTCAGAAAGAGCATACCGAAACCAGTGTTTGACAGACCCCGATTCCACTGAAGATGGCATCGACACGTGCGTTGAAATCCACCCCAATCTCATGTTCACTGTTGCCACCGTTAACACCAACACCGCTGCTCTGCCCCTCGGAGCCCTCATCGACACTTACGGGCCCCGTGTCTATGGCATCACCGGCGCTGTCTTCCTCGCCATTGGCTCGCTGATCATGGTCAATACCGATTCGGTGCCGTTTGATGGGTATCTTTTTAGTTACATGTCCTTGGCACTCGGTGGGCCGTTCACGTACATTTCCGCCTTCCAACCCAGCAATGCCTTCCCCCACCACTCTGAGCTCATCCTCACTCTGTTGACCGAAGCCTTTGATGCCTCTGCGCTGTTCTTAGTCTACCGCATCATCTACACACGCACCAACGGCGCCTTCGGCCACTTCAAGTTCTTCACGCACTATCTCGTTATCCCCACGACCATCATTGTCCTTCAAATCTTCCTGCTGCCCAAACAAGGCTAGAAGACCGTCGGTGAACTCGTCGAAGTCGCCGAAGCTGAAAACACTTGCATCGAAAACCAGCCCGCCTCTGCCATCTTCAACGACCAAATCGACGAACACACCGCCCTCCGCGACAAGAAAGTCAAACACGAAAGTGTCGTCACCGACATTGAGAATCTCCTCAGTGATCCCAAAGCCGGCAAGCAGGTCAAGCGAGAAGAGCGCAAAAACGAAGTCTCCGGCGTCTGGGGCGTCATGCACAATAGCATGGTTCTCGAACAGCTCTAGTCCTGGTTTCTCCTCATTTGCATCTTCACCATCGTTTAAATGACGTGCATCGACTATTTCGTCGCCACAATCCGCCCGCAATACGAAGTCATCTTCGACTCCCACGAGCAGGCCGTCGCCATAAACTAGTTCTTCGACATTCCTCTGCCCTTCGATGGCCTCCTTTCCATCCCCTTTATCGGCATCTTCCTCGATAACACCTCCACTGTCATCATCCTGACAACTCTCGTCACCATCACCACTACCATTGACATTCTGGGCATGCTGTCGTCGCCCGTCGCCGCGTACACTGGCGTCTGCCTCTTCGTCCTCTACCAGCCCTTCTACTACACGGTTGTTAGCTACTACGCCGCCAAGGTCTTTGGCTTCCGGACTTTCAGGATCATCTACGGGACCATCATCTGCCTGGCGGGGTTCTTCAACTTTAGCCAGTTGGGCCCGGACTACCTGTTCCACGTGACGTTTGACGGGAACCCGATTCCTGCGAATGCCATCTTGGTTAATCTTGGGGGTCTGATTGGTGTGGCGTTGGTGGCGTATGTGGAGGTCAAGTTGCAGAGGATCAAGAGAAATCTGTTGAAGGACGAGGTGCGACAGGCGGTTTATAATGGGCAGGGGACCTCCGCGATGTAAGAGGTAACATGTTCATGTGACACTTTGTATTGATATGCTGTGTGTCGTGACCTGACAAAGTCAAAAAAGTGAAGGTATCTTTTCATGATAAGTTTGTTTGAATTTGTAGCCTTCTACACTATAAAAAACTTAATGAAATCTCAAGTTAAAACATAAATCTTCATGATCCCTAAGGAACACGGCCATCGTCACAATATATTCAGGTCTATGTATACAACACACCTTGTTTTTTCCCATCTCTTACAATAACTCCCCCTGAGTCCCCACCGACCTCTCCTTCCTCTGCCTCACCCGATCATCCTTCTCCGCCCCCTCCTCCGCCATCATCGCCTCCACATCCGCCCTCATAGCATCTGTCCCCCTCGGAATCTCCTGCATCTGCACACTCGGCGCATGATTGACAAACCGCAACTGCTCCGTAATATGCGCCACGATATCCGCAATCTTCTTGGGCGTATTCTTGTTTGGCCGCGGCTCCCCGCCCAGACTCTGCTGCAGTGTCGGGAACAGCGAGTCCTGCCGGAACTCGCTGCGCCACGGCGTGTGCTCGGGGATGATAGGGTTCTCTTTGATAATGTCATTGTATCCAATAGCTACTGATGTTTCGTATGCCCAGGCGCGCGCGACGTTGCGGGGGGTGTATCCGCCGCCGCCAAACATGATGACTGGGACACCGAGGGTCTTGACGTACTCGGCACACGCTCCGTGGCCTTGAACCTGCAGGTTGAACCGGCCCAGACGGTCCCCGGCCAGCGAATCCGCACCACATTGCAGTGCGATTGCTGCAGGACGGAAGCGTTCGATAATAGTACCGATGACCTTTTGGAAGAGTTCCTTGTATTGGTCATCTGTGATTCCGTCGGATAGCGGGACATTGACTGCATGGTGGGCGCCGGGGTTATGCTCGCTGCGCGGCCCATTGTCGTCTAACCCGCCGGTTCCGGGGAAGAAGTTGTTGGGGTCGTATTTGTGGAAAGAGCAGGTCATGACGCGGTCACTACTCCAAAAGGCCTCCTCGACACCGTCACCGTGGTGGACGTCAATGTCAATGTAAAGGACTCGAGGGTAGTAGCGGAGGAGCTGCAGGATGGCGAGAACAATGTCATTGATATAACAGAAACCTGACGCCTCATTCTTTTTGGCATGATGCAGACCGCCGCCCCAGGAAATGGCAATGTCACTTTGGCCATTGCAGATTTTGCGAGCAGCATCTAAGGAGCCACCAGCAGACATAGATGCGTAGTCGTACAGACCCTCAAAGATGGGACAGTCACTGCCGCCAAGACTGTACTTTATATCCTCGGAGTCATTGTAGTCTCTCGGGGTGGGCTCGGATTGGACGGTTCCAAGGAAATCCAGGTACTCGGATGAGTGGAACTCATTGAGTTCTTCATAGGTGGCGGCCCGGGAAAGATAGTTATCCATGGCAAACATCATGCCATACGAGGATATCAAACTCTTGGATAACGTCAAACGCCACGGCTTCATCGGATGTGTTTGGCCAAAGTGGTGCTTTTCCATTTCCGGGTTGACGTGAAAGGACACTTGCCGGCCTTTTTGCTTCACGATTCCCATGGTTAACGCTTGTCTTTCACATTTCCGGTAGTACTCCTCATAAGCCTCTGGTCCTTGCTGTTCTAAAGGGATGGCCTTTTCATCTATTATTGAGTAGTCATCGCCTTTGTCAAAGATATGGGGGATGTAGTTAGGTTTGGGGGCTCTGAATTTGAATTCGAAGGGGGGGTCAATCTTGGCAGTGCAGAAATCTGAGGCGGCCGGAGCGGCGGTTGTGCCGGCTGTTGGTGATGGATCCATAGTAGAAGTCTAGAATGTGTGTGTTGGTGGGTGGCCGTTTAGTAGTAAACACTTGAGGCCTTGAACGAAATTCAAGATGCGTAGGGGTCCTCAGGTCAGTTCTCAGTTGATCTTTCAGATGATAATGCGGTCCAATCTATTAGTTGTGAAGACTTAGGAACTAAAAAGATATAGGTTCTAGGGACAGAGCGAGCAAGTGAATCTAATATAAAGAATGAAATTTATGGGGGTATCACAAACTGAATAGTATGATATGAAATTACCAAATCCATAAAAGTGCCATGTGAGATCTCAACTTCAAACTCATGGCTGTTCGACGTTCCTTACAACTCGTTACATCTGCCACAATGGTTTGTCAACTGCTGTCAGTCCCTGCATAGAGTTCAAGCTAACCCTTATACTCAACTACAGACAAGGCTGACAGAAGAGTCTTGGGCGAAGACCCACCTTAAATTTAGGCCAGTCCAGAGAAGGCCCAGCCTCATGGGATCCGAATGTGGATGAAAAAGTTCACGAATGGAAAAAGGCTTTGTGACCAATGCATGGTGACGGAGGACACAGAGTCTGATATTAGACACACCTAGATATACCATTTACTAAAGACCTAAAAGTTGAGTGTACATTTTCGATTTTCCTTTACGTATCCTTTCTTAAGTTATTTCTTGTTTCCTGTTGGATTACACCGGCATTCATTCACCAACAGTCCCCTCTCACTTCACTTTAACCCATTGCTGTTTACCGCCACTCCGCTTTCCATCTCCGGAAACCCCGTCAACTGTCCATCTCCATCTCTGTTCCATCCCGTCCCACTCACCAAATTCACACATTCACTCCGTTACATCGTCGTACTGCCACGGCTCTCCGACTCAACTAACCATCCCACCCGGTCACCGAGCCCACTTTTCTATCGCATCTACCCCATGGATCGCTGCATGCTCCAGTAAATCCCATTCTCCCCGCCGCATGCCTGAACCACTGAATTCCCAACCCAACCCAACCAACGTCCGCCTAAAATCATACAGAAAGACGAACCCCACCGTGGTGCATAGCCTTTAGAGCCTACGAGTTGATTGGGTCCTTTTTTTTTTGTAAAGGAAACAACAACAGCTTGATTAAATAAAGAGGTGAGAGAAGGCTCGAGCTGTTGGTGTTTGATTTAGAAGGTGAGCCCGCCTGTTTATTTTTTTTGTTACTTGTTTGCTTGCTTTGGAACCTAGCATTTGAACGTTTGCTCCCTGGTTTTTTCCACTATTTTTTCTCTTGTTTCCTTTTCTGTTTTGCTCTGTATTTGGCTGTAAACCTCAAATTTAATATCCTGGAAGATTCTACTTGTTCTATTTCGTAACACTTGTTTTTTCTGTACTTTCATACAAACATCGAGTCTTACAAACTCGAATCCACCCCACCAATCACATTATATCTTGTCACATCCATCAAATAAAGCATCTTTTTTGATCTAATCGCCACACTGCTTTCATCAGCACATTCCATACTCCATAATACGCCAGAGCCCACAGTACATCAGATGAATGTGAGGCCAGTTTGGTCACTTACAGGAGAGCCTGCTTCTACCCAGCTCTCAGCCGAATCTTGCTTTCCAGAGATCCGGATAGTTTGTATTATTCTTCGAGAAGAATTCATGAACTTAAAGATTCTGTAACCCTGGATCAAAGTTTCATCACTTTCATCTTACATGACTAAGCTGGGGATTTATTCCTAAGCGGATCAACAGCCCACATTCACTCATACATAAGACCTTTATCCTTCCTGAACTCCTTGTTGCTCTATCGTTTCCACAGCTTGTAATCCGGTTATTTTTTTTCTTATGTTTCGATACCTAAGCTCTCTATCATATCTGCTTTCTTGCGTTGAATCTCAGCTTGTTTTCTACTTTCTTCGCTAGTGTCATCTCACTTACACCCGTTGTAAAAATTGCTACATACAACCTTCATCCTTGTTACCATTCTTTGTCCATCATCTGGAAAGCCCAGCTATCAAATTAACAACTATGCCTAGAGACGATCTTTCCATTGACTTCGTTAAGAAGATGCCGCAGACGGAGCCACTAGACCCGGCGGTCATGCTGGAGGAGTGGATGGTCCGTGTGCAAAATCTTCCAGAAGAAGTCCGTTTCATTCAAGATGAAATCAGAGCCAAGGATCGTGTTTACGCCGAGTGCATTCGGGTAGCAGAGGATCGAGACGCCAAGATTCAAAAATGGTACAAGAACAACGGCAGTCATATACACAACCCAAAGGAAGATGGTCTCAAAGCTCAAGTCCGTGAAAACTACCAAAAGGCCGAGAAGATCGCCACCGAAAAGACGGCCCTTGCCCAACGTCTACAAATCATCATGGATAAGCACCTCCGCCACCTAGACCTTCAATTAAAAATGCTTTACGACCGTGCGGAACCTGGCTTCACTGAACCAGATGAGGTCCCCTCTCTCCTCCGCCCCTCTGCTGCTAATAAAGCCGCCTTCGCTATCTCCACCCGTAACCCCAATGGCCTCTCCGTTATCACCGCTGTTCCCCTTTCATCCGGCATCAGCTCCGCCGGCCCCCAAACCCCCATAACTGCACGCAGTGTCACTACCGCACGCGCCCAGGCTGCCCACCAGCATGCAGCATCAGCCCCTGTTAGTCCCGCGGCCACCATCATGCTCAACCGCAACCAGCGCGAATCATCTGCCGGCGCCCCTCCTAAAAGACCCCGTCTCTCTACCTCCGCTACCACGGCCACCGCCCCCTCTTCCTCCCTCGCCCGCCACTCCTCCCTTGGCCCCAGCACCCCCAAGCCCAGCGCCCTTCCCATAACCGCAACGCCTACCAACGTCATGCGCGCTGGATCTGCGGGACCCCGTGGCGTCAACGTCAAAATCGCCGGCGCCACCCTTGCAAACCGAAAGACGGGAACTCCCGGCAGCTCCGCAGCCCGTAAGAAGGGAAGCAGCTCAGGGAACAACCCCAAGTCCTCTTTATCCCGCATGCGCAAGTCGAACAAGACGTCCCCGGCCTCCGCCGGCGCCGAATCTGAACTTTCAGACGCTGATAGTGGTAGCGACATGTCGGAGTCGGAGCCATCGGGTATCGGCAGTGCGGTCGCGGGGACTATGGTGTCCTCAGGGCGTGTTAGGGCGGCCACGCCAGTAGACGGGGTGGTGATGACAGCTGGTGAGGGGGCTGGCCACACAGGGGGCGTCTCGGCGCATTTACCAGGCAACGGCGAAGTGGATGAAGACGAGGAAATGGGCGACGCTGACTATGACGAAGCGGGGGACAATAAGAAGTACTGTCTGTGTCAAAAGGTCAGCTTTGGGGACATGGTGGCTTGTGATAATGACGAGTGTCCGTATGAGTGGTTTCATTGGTCGTGTGTGGGGTTGGAGAGTGAGCCGAATGGCAAGTGGTATTGCCCAGTTTGCGAAGCGAAGAGGAAGAAGTGAGGAGAGAATTGGGACTTTCTTTTCTTGGGAGACGTGGATATACTTTTGGTAGTTGGTTAATGTGATGATTTGATGTTTTCTAGTATTAAAATGAAGCTGTAAACACGTCATACTTGGTGTATTGTTTGACCTATTTGGGATTTCTTAATAATTACTTGGAGCATTGTCCGATACTAGTCTGAATGCAACCCCTGGCTGTACCGTAAGATGGTGATGACCAAACATGCCAACGTCACTTACAACCTTTAGCTTAAAAAATCATGAACATGATATCAAGATAGCATAATACCTCACTTCCTTCCTTCATGACTGCGCCACATCATTTATATGTCTATAATTCATTTTTATTGAATATCGACTGGCTACCAAGACCTACCACCCATTCTATCACTCATGGTCAAAAGCCACGAGCCTCAGACAATAGAAGTGCAAACGAAAAGCAAAGACAGAGCCCCATATATGAAACGGAGAAGGCATAACCGGTGCCTCATGGGGAAATACGGAGTTTACAAGGTTAGGAAGAAATATATGGACGTGAAATATGAGATGAAGTGCAGACAAGACTTTCATGAAAAAGCGACGGGAAAGTATGAGGGAAGGTGATATGTAGAAAGGTCATGGTCACGCAAAACAGAATAAAACAAAAAGGAAACGGCATAAAACGTAAAACAGCCATAAGAGTTAGAAAATAACAGCGCCACAGAATCTACAAAGTAGAACGATCAAGAATAAAAAACTCGCCCAACTTTTCAAAAGTCTCTTGCGTAGAACGAAATCATTAAAGATACACAAAACAAAGTGCTTAATGCTCGAGCAGGCGGAGCGAACCCTGGACAACAACGTTCTCCAGGATGGAACCAGGAGGAATATCGATGGTGCTGCCCTCAGTAGCAACAATGATAACGGTACCCTTGAGGGTGACGCCCCGGTTGATGTTGACGGCACCAGTGATAGTGAGGTGGTCAAGCTCAATCAGCTTGGGGATGGAAGGGATGCGCTTCTGGAAGTCAGAAACCTTCTTAAAGTCACCACCAAGCTTAATGAGAGGAGCGTCACCGAAGCGGTTGGGGCTCATCTGGAGTTGGCCGTGCTTGACAGTGTACAAATCAGACTTGACCAGCATGAGATCGGAGCAAGTCTTGACGGGCAGGAAGCGGCGACGGGGAACATTGACACCGTGAGCATTGTTGAAGTGGCGGATGGCAGCACCGACTGCAGTCTCGAGCTGCAAAACGGAGATGTCGGACTCGCCCTTAGAGTCACCGGGAATGGTCTTGCCGTTGGGGATGATCTCCATAGCAAGCTCCTGGTCCTCGACAACGCGCTTGATGGCTTTGAGGTTAAGCCAGATGTTGTTGGTGTTGAAGTACTTAAACTTCTTGATAGACTTGAACTCGTTAACATGCTCTTTTGGAACCTGAGCAATCTCGAGCAGTCGAACACTGCCCTCGTAGTCAATGATGGTACCACCCTTGACATCAGCCTTGGTCTTGTTGGTCAGCTCCATGATGTACTCAGACTTGGTCTCAACCATGTGTTGGAGGATGCGCAGGTCAACAACAGCACCGAGGTTGTCGGCATTGGAAAGGAATAAAATCTCAATGCCACGGTCAATGAGCTTGTCAAGAATCTTGGAGTTGTATAGAGACTCAAAAACGTCACCGTGACCGGGGGGGTACCACTCATTAATAGCAGAAGCGTGCTTCTTAGGGACAGGCAGCAGCGAGTCCTTATAGATACGGGGGTAACGGGACTGGTTGAAAGTGAGGATCTCGAGCTTGTGGCCATCGTACTTCTTGATAATGTTGGCAGTATCCTCGTCGGTGTTGAATGAGTTCATCAAAACCAGAGGGACGTCAACGCTGTAAGTCTTGTTGAGGTACTCAATCT
Source organism: Ambrosiella cleistominuta (assembly GCA_017139545.1). Classification (NCBI taxonomy): domain Eukaryota; kingdom Fungi; phylum Ascomycota; class Sordariomycetes; order Microascales; family Ceratocystidaceae; genus Ambrosiella; species Ambrosiella cleistominuta. The sequence goes on along the minus strand of JABFIG010000155.1, from coordinate 27,134 downwards.
GACGGACAGACAGATCGAGGAAGGACATGCCGTCACGAACCTCAATGACGGATTTAGGACCCACGCAACCCATTGAAGTACCAAGACCACCGTTGAGCTTCAGAACGGCGAGCTTGCTGAGGAACTGGGCAGCCTCGACGTTAGGGAGATCGTCGTACTCGACAACCTGGCCCTCAGCGGGGGGGCGGATGCGATCCCAGTCGCTAATATGATTGTTAAAAATAGTTCATGATATTACTGCATTTTTTGGAACAAAATCACATACACAGTGTTACTGCCCTTGGCCTTATCATTCAAGTATCGGCGGAAGAGAGCGAAGAAGTTATCCATTTCATTCTCAAAGAGAGCTTTCTGCTCGGGGTCCTCAACGGTCTCGGCGAGGTTGTTAAGGGCGTTGCGCATCTGAGCGGCGGCAACATTGGTGGAAGTGTTCTCAAAGGCCTGTGGGACGGAAATGGTAGCGGTTAGCGACATGTTGCGACGCAGTGATGATGAATATAAAGCAGTAGACTGGTGACAGATAGCAAAATTATCGTGTTGATAGCAGGAAACTGTTGCGCCACCAACGATATGAGAACATCATGAACACCCCGGGATAGGCCAACCAGTTCCTCTATTTAATGAACCAAGAGGCCGCCTTAGTTAAATCATCTGAAGCAAAGCAGAACATTATCGTCGCATCTTTCCATGTCTATCACAGTTTGGCCAGTGCTTTGTAGGCCAACCAAGCAGCAGACATGATGCAATAATTATGCGACTTTGTTCATGCAAACAATGAGATTGACTTGACCAGCTTCTGTGTCACCAAAAGCTTCGGTGAGCTGCAACGGTTTTGGTGATCGCACAATGTGAACCCCAGTCGACAGGCAGGCCTTATCAAGAATGAAAGACGATTGGAGCAGAGAACTGCAACATACATGCAGAAGTCCTTTGAGCCTTCACCGCCCGAGTGGCATAAACGCGCTCTGCGTCTACCAACTGCAAAACTAAAGTGGGGGCGGGGGAACACCCTCACGAACATCAATTATATTGGATTGAGTTCCACGTTTAGTGCAACGATGGGTCAAGCTACAGCAGTAAGAAAGCTTTGCTTGTACGCACCCTGACAAGGGAGCTCCAGAGCTCCCTCATGTCAATTGGGGGCAACCAAACAAATTCGGTCGGTATACGTAAACATCCGCTCAACGAAACCATATTGAGATCTAGTGAGGGGTTCAAAAGCATCGGCCATCAAAGGGGAATCGACATTGGGTCGAGTGAAGGCGGTCACAAAGTTGTCTCGTATCCGAGGGGCTCTAAGACTTCAGAGCTTGTGGTGCAGTGATGACAATCCATCGGGGCCCGGTTCAATCGAGGAGCACGATGCCCCACTAGTGGAAGCCACCGGTAACGTGCAATGTGTTCAAGGACCAGCGTGATGTAGGGCAAGCCAAGTTAGATACTTGGAATCGTGTGGAACTATGCTTACCATGTGGGACTGGGTCTTGCCGTGTCTGCGAGGCTCATCACCAGCAGCCTCGGGCTTGAGGTGGGTGGCGAGGGACTTGTACTCAGACATGTTTGTAGAGATGAAGAGTATGTGTGTTCGTAAAAGGGTGTCGATTCGGACAGATGGTTGCGCAGAGTAAGAAACAGACTAGAAGCAAGATGGGAGCTTCAAGTTTGGTAGAAAAGGTAGCTTGTATACAAGAAAAGAATGATACAAGCAGAAACGCAAAAGCTATCAACCTATATCGGACAAGATATCGCGAGATATATTGGAGAATGGGGATAGAGCAAGAAACAGAAGAGGAAGAAGAAGAAATTCAAACTCAGCGAAAGGTGATGGCGAGGGGAAGGAATAAGAAGGTTTTAAGGGGAGGTAGATGGCGGAGCGTGAAGAGGGCCAAGGCAAGGTCGGGCTGTCTAGGACAATGTGCAATGGGCAACAGTTGGCTCAGGAAGGGAGTAACGTAAAGCATAGTGGGGAGCGGGGGGGTCCTTCTCAGTGCAGCGCATCAACACAGTTCAGAACGCCGCATCTATACGGCAGGTGCGACTTAACCCGAACAGGTAGCTTTGCACCAAGAGTTGAAATTGCAAGGCTACATATTTTCTGGCTAGAAGGCTACTGCTCTTTCTGAAGTAATTTCCTGTGCTATGATGGTGCTTGCGCATAATTAGTTATGGTTTCCGTATGCAAATTCTTGTGTCTTATGATTCAATGACTTGACGATGATGTCGTTGAGCCTGGTGTTTATCTTGACAAGCCATTCCGCACAACCCCTCCCTGCCCCTCTTACATGTGGCCCCCCCCCCCCCCCCTCACATTACCGATATTGAACACAATTATACATCACATTTCATAAATGCGGGTGTCCATGTCGCTTAGAATAAAATGTATACAATACTCAACCAGCCGCTTTCAAGCCTTGGACTGCGCTATTTTCTACGCCTGAGGTTCATTTCTTGGTCCTACATGTGTTGATGTGTCCTGCGATAAGCCGTGATAACCATCAATGCTTGGTCCTGACTTTTCACCCAGGCATACACAGCTTATTAAATCACTTGATTGATCATCCATCCCGTCATCATAATTTTTTCTTTCTCTACATCGTCCAACACCTGATATTTATTTCACCATCAACCATTCATTCACTGGTCCACAATCAATATCGAAAAAAGGGACCCGCGAAACGCAGGAGACTTTGGAATGGCGGGTCCCCTTTGTTTGCCTGTTCCCTGCCGGGCTGGCTGTTGGTGGGTTTTTTCGAGAGACGATGAAAACTTCTTGGTAGCCTTTTCGTCCCATCAAACTTTGGGCATATCGACTGTTCTCGATCATCCCGGGTGAGGACGAGGGCCCTTATCCTAGTTTGGCTGAAGAGGCATTCCGGTGGATGAAGACTAAGAACAAGCCAGCAAACCTGAAGTTTTCGTCTAGTTTTCATGCAACCTTTTGTTTGGCCAGTGAGAATACACCCGGATAGCTTCTGGTTCTTGTGATTGTGGTTATGGAGATGAGATGCTTTGTTTAATTATACCATTTTATTTATATAATTATCTCATCTCCTGTCTTTTCTCCACCCCAAGCTTGAGCCTGTGTTTCGAGTATTCTGTACCTGAACTGGACAATTGGGCCTCTATTCTCAATCCTCAATTCCCTCTCGCCCCACTTCCATCCCGTTCTAAATATACGGACACGATGCATTCGTCTTCCCTTCCCTAATGGAGCCAGCTACCTTGACTGCTCAGCCTTTTGTTTCTCCGCAACGATATCAATTCATTTTAAATAATCTCTAAAGATAGACAACCACGTTGTTGAATGTCAAGAGCTGGCCTGCTCTTTTCTTCCACAGCAGTATTTAGCTTAAGAGCTATGGTACACCAATGAGAAAGCTCCGTGCTCTGATTTTGGAACGTGTGTGGCTTCTCAAAACTGCACAGTCTGAACTCTTTTTCTCACTTAAAATGGCAAATTGGACGTTGTCTGGCTGTGTGGATTCCAACCCGGTCGACATTAACACCGCATATTCAGCATCAACGACTATATTTCAGCTTCATCATGACCACAAGTAGCTGTTGATGACATCTATGGCTTCATTAGTGGCGGTCACCAGCCATCTCTGTTGGCTCAAGAGAGCGAGAATCCTGGCAGACCATGATTTTCTGCGGTAGTGATGGCTTAGAACCACCGGATATCTCAGGAGAACTCAATGTAAATACAATGCAACCTCTGGCTAGCCATACTGCAAGCAAATATTGACACAGGCCAGCGCCAGGGTAGGACACCAGCCACTGTGAAGTGACGATGGTGGAGACTGGAGGGGAGGGGCTATGTGCATACATCTGTAGACGTAGACCTTTACAAAGGCTGGCGGTATTGCGTTCGACTAGCTCTTTATGACCAACAAAGTAAGAATCCCTAGCATTGTCTTCTCAAATACATGACCAAAATCTTGTATCTTGAGGGCAATATCGATGCAGTACCAAAATAAACTGGGCTGATGAAGTCACAACCCGGATCACCAAGCTGACAGGCTGTCTAAAAATATCACCCAATTTATCAAAAAGTTATCTATCCTTAGACCCTTATAAATTGGGTGCTTAATTCTTGGTAATGATATTTGCAGAGCCGCATCTATACCATTATATACGGTTTACCTACTGTACTTTACCTAAGTTATCTGCTTGAGTACTCTTCATTTCTGTCTCTCAAAATTAACTCCTAAAACAATCGAAATAATAAACAACGCAAAACAATCCCACATCAAATAGCAAAGTACTGCAGAACCTTGAGGAATCCTTCAAGGCCAATAATATCCCATATTCCATATGCCATTAGACCTTACCAGTGATCAATAATTGCAAAGATCTTGAATTCCCCATCACTCCATGCAAATCAAAGCTGTCAACATCAACAAATCGATACCCGTTCAGGTGTTGATGTGCCTGCATCCGTTTGACATTATGTATACCCTAATCCTGGGGTTCATTCAGGTATCCTCCAGATAATTATCAGCCATGTTGTCGTTTCTGTATCTAATATGGATAAGAATCAACTATTTAGTTTTGCAAGGCTTGAGAATTTAGTGCCTCATCGTCGTCGTAGACATTGAGATGAGGGTTCGATGCAAGATTCACTTCGTCCGTGGCGGCCCAACATCGTAAATTATAAATTATACGTTAGGATGTTGCAGATAAGCATTGAGACACACTTAAAGTCAGACAACCATTGAAGTCTAGGAAGAGAAACAAAAGTACTACAATCTTCACTCGGATACAACATATCCACACATATGAACTGCGCAAGCCTGACGCAGTGATATATCGCAAGTCCGTCTCTGGGATGTTCTTCGATTTCTACATCAAAACTACATTGCATCAGCAACACATATCTCTATAATTCGTCGATCCCATCGATTCTGCACGTTCCCGCATTCACTTCCACGACTGGCTACAGTGCCCTCGAGAACCCCAAGGAAAACGGCTCAAGACTACACGTGCATTCACCTCTATCTCATGTTGAGATTATCTAAGAGTGACCGGCCTCAAAATATCGCATTGCCAAGTTTACTTACATCTTCAGGAAGTGGCCAACACAGCCTAAAATCGCCACACATACATCTGTATATATAGATCCACCATTCCCCGCGATTCCCTCTTTGCGCCGTCTGCATGTCCAATACCCATAACAGAACCACCCTTTGGCACCTTTCCCCATCGTCAGGTAATCACAGGTCACGAGATCCACAGCGCCACACCATCTCCCACACTGATCTCCATAATTATCATCATAAGCTTGTTTAGCCAGTTATACAGATCACACCATCTTTCTTACCCACCAACTGCCGTCTCCATCCCATATTTATTATCACAGCCGTGCGTAGTTTTCAGTCCTAATGTAACCAATCTTAACCCAACCGACCACACCAGTTCTCAAAGGAACATTCCGTCATCATCACCAAATCTAATACCCCAATTCAAGCAGTCAAATCTGACTCTTTCAGACGCCCCAGCCCAACATGACGCCAAGTCGCTACATATTTCTCTATATCCGAAAGTCTTGTAGTTTTAATTTCATCTTCTGTGTTACTGCATTTGGCTCATTTACATGCATGTGCGAACACTAATGTGTATCCACTCATCGGCGAATATGCAGTCGGGCTCTCGTTGGGTTTTGGCGCAACCATTTAGGCTCATATACCCCTCTCATTCTTCTCCTACCTTTCAAAGCTGCCCCATAAACGTCATGATTTCCGTGTCTCGTAAACACAAGAGAAAAGTTACAGCGTTCTATCTCGTATAATCAATCACCTTCCAAGCTGGCCCTACTACACAACATGCACAACGCCACTAACACCATATATTACACAAATTAGATAGCAAGATTGTTATTCGATTAGCAGAGCCTCCTTATCGTACCACTAATTCCGCAAACTTCCCTTCGCATCATCACAAACTGGCCGAAAAAGAAAACCTCACTGGGCTGAATCCCATACGTTGAACTAAGCCCTACCGGCAGGGTGCGAACAGTAAGCGTGTAAAATGATGAATGGGGGCAAGGCAGCGAGTACCATCGTTTTTGTGTGGAATGGTACTCCGGGTTAACTTGATTTTTCAGTAAAATCCAGTTGAATATCGAAATGTAAATATGTTGCTGATGATGGAGATAGGAAGAATGTATGGTCATTAGTAGGGTTAATAAATTACAGACCCTAAACCAGGATCCTGAGAGCCTCAGTTACCTGCGCAGGGATTACACGAAGCGGAACTTCCTGATTAGGAGTTGAATTCTGTTGTGGTCCAATCATAAATGAATTATCGTGAGATTGCTACATAGAATTGCTTCAGATTTTCATTTATGATTACAAATTCAAACTTTTTCTTTCATTGAATTAATTTTACCTACTCATAACCACAACTCCCACATCAACCCCTTTTCACCACATACACACAATTCCCAATCCTCTCATCTCATCACAACCACAACCACCATGACCATCGTCAAACCCGACCCTAACGCTTGGTGGAACGCCAACGTTCCCGAATCCGAACAAACTGTTGAAATCCCCCCTTACCTCATCGGCACCACCCCTCGAGACATCAAGCTCCTCCGAATCTCTCAATCCACCTACACCCCGCTAACCTGGGACGACTGCCGCGCCATCGTCGCCCGCAATGACCTCGCCGCCTTTTCCCGGTCACCGGCTGACATCCGCCTCTATAAGAAAGCCATGGCTAAAATCAAGAAAGAGTACGGGTCCGTGTTGAACTTTTTGGTTAATGAGCGGATTGGGTGGCCGGGGGAGATTAGGGCGGAGGGAGCGCGGATGTTTGAGAAAGAGGGAGATTACAGGATTGTGTTTAATGATTGGCCGTATGGGATTGATAAGAGGATTGTGCATTTGGTGGTGTGGACCAAGTTTCCGCTGACGGAGGATCCGGAGATGGGGGATTTGACGGAAGAGGCGAGGAAGGAGATTGATGAGTTTGTGGGGAGGACCTTTCGGCAGAGAGTGCCGGCCGAGCATGTGAGTCTGACTGGAGTGGAACTACCAGATTGAAACGAGGAATATGAAGATATTAATATGGTGACAGGTTATTTGGTTCAAGAATTGGTCGGCAATCAAGTCGGTACAGGCGTTGGAACACTTGCATGTCATGATGTATGACCCGGACCCGGAGTTCATCAAGGAAGTCACCAACGGGGACCGCCCCATGTGCGAGAAGTTCATCGCAAAATGAGCGCAAACGATAGAGAGAGAGCAACTACATGTCTACAACGATACCAGTCAAGTTGCAAGAAGCGCAGATTACTTTATTTTGACCTAATACAAAACAAAATGCCACACCATCTTTTTCTGTACATATCATGGATCCCCAGCAATCCGTCATAAATCGACAGATATTACATGGAAATGTACTCGATACCAGTACTTTCCGCCATTGGCACAGCCGTGGGTTTCATGATCTTGATCTTGATCTGCCACCCGTTGGGAGCATCATAATATCCGGCTTGTTCGGGAAGGTATTCCCGCTTGACGACTGAGGCGACCTTTTCGGCCAAAGCCTCGAGAGTTCCAAAGGCAGACTCATTCATGACCTGCAGATGAGATTAGTAAAGAACATATAACTGATTACAATGGCAAGATGACAACATACCTTCAGCACAATGTTCTCCAAAACCGTGTAGGTGTCGGGCTTGACATCATACCGGTCAATCTGGACATCGGTGACAACAATTTGTTTCGCCTTGCGCTCATTGTCGTTGATACCAATCAACGTCGGCACTCTCATCTCGTGCAACTTCAAAGCAATAGCATATGTCTTGACCACTGACCCCGAAACCCCAACTCTCCACTTGCGCACCGCCTTCCCCGCATCCTCATGGAACACGGCCGCCGCCGTCAAACTAACGCCACTCCCCAGCAACGAAGCCTTGGGAAACTTGACCGAGACCTCCAAACTCCTCACCAAATCCAAATTCAAAAACGGCATCCCGCCATTCTCCGCCCCCGCCACCTCATCCCCCTTCTCAGCAACCTCCCCGTCACTCCGCGCCCGCGACCCCGCTACCGTCACCCCCGTCAACGCTACCCAAATCCTCTCTAGAACCCCCCGCAATGCCACCGCATCACTGCCTACCCTCATTTGCACATCATCCCGTGGATTCTGAATCGACCCCACCTGTCGCAGATTCATTGTGTTTAACGTCGACAGCACCGCCTTGCACAGGAGTCCGTAGTGCACGGTGTCGGCGGCCACCTGGTCAGTTTGGCGGGCGCGGAGGAAGGGATAGGCAAGGGAGACGGCAACAGAGATGAGGATGGGTTGGGGTTTGTTGGGGCGGCCCCAGGCGTCGTGGCCGGCGGCAACGACGGAGGCGAGGTTGGTGACGGTGACGGTGCCGGTGGGTTCGCCAGATTGGGCGCGGGCTTGCCACAAGGTGCGAAGTTCGGGAAGGGTGCCGTAGTCCATGGTGGTTGGAGATTTAGGGGGAATTTCTTGGATGTATGAGGTGTTGAGGTCTTGGTGAGATATTGGAGGTAAGTTGCTTGGCTAAGTTGAGTGTAAGCATGTAATCGGAAGTTGTAAATCAGAGATTTCCAACACGCTTTTGGCAATTACCACAAGAACAAAATCAGAATAGTCACCAGAGTCTAGGAAAATAAATCAGAATAATGGCGTGAAATGAACCAATATTTCCAAATAAAAACGGTTTAAAAGTACAAGTTGTTGCATGCGCATCAACTTTTCCGGAGGCAGTGGAAAAAAAGTCAGCACATCGGGGGCCCTGTTGTGAGTCGACGTGGGGTAACCCTGAGATTCTGCCGAAATCAGGAATGCAAAGTTGACGGCGGGGGTCCAGGGAGGGATTAATCTTGTATTAATGACGAAGATCAACCAGCTTGTACTAGAAAAGCTGTATTTCTTTTATACACGACGTATATGCTTCGTCATCGTCTATTCTTGTCGGATATCTTGATTATATCAAACATGATGTCATATTTCCCAGTGCCGATCTCCGAATAATGGACGTCATCAACAGGTTGACGCAGCCACAAGACCGTCTGTATCTTTTCTGCAGGACCTCAGTCGATCATACAAAGAGGCGACGTACTATGTGAAGCAGGATCGGATAACGAAGCTGAGAGATGCAGCCAGGAGGGGTTTATAATGCATAGAAAGCCAAAGAACAGGACATACGGGACTATCGGCACTAGTCTGCATTCACTGATAGGTGGATCACGTACATACATGAATATGTACCTGTAGTTAAATATGTACATATATGTGCTATGTGGAAGAGACTGCATCTGATGAATTCACTGTGTTGATCACAGTCTGCACGGTCCATGTTGGTGACACTCAGTCTCCGATATTATGACCCATAGACTTGTATGCCTCCAGGCCCAACACCACGATCGAGCGACAAAATCTGATATCGCCATTGCAGTGTCACTGCCCATTTCACCACGATAATCACACATTATTCCATATTTTCCATTCTCAACAAACAACTTGATCCGTTCCTGCGTCAAATCTGCAAGTTACCCGCCTCCGCGAAGCACAGCCACACCTCTCTTCAGCAAATTTAAATCTGCATATCATACCATTATTTCCATCTTCAGCAACCAACCCTCCATCACCAACGTCAAAAGTACTGACAGCCAACCTCATCGTCGATTTCGATGTACCAAAGACACTTGTCCTTAGAAAGTGACATGTACAAGGTTCAAAAAGAACCTTAAAAGTCTAGGTCTCCCGAGACATCGACTCTCCCTGGGTATCGTTTTCCTAAATATCAGTCCCGGTCCTCTTCAAGTCACGGTACACAAAATCAATAATCTTCTGAAAAAGACATCCAGCCCGTCCAAGGCTGACCTGGTTCCTCGCATTTATTTCTCTGTTCCTGCGCCCATCCTCCTACCTATACCTACCCGATCAGCGTCTATGCAACACCAGCTCCACGCCATCCTTTCCTTTTCCTCCGAAAAAATAAAGCTTATAAATCCAGCCGTCACCCCGTAGACCCGGCACCGCCCGCATCATATCATATCGCCGCGAGTGACCTCGTTTGTTGTCAAGCGTCGTCGTTCAGACTCAGAGACCTGTAGCTGCCCTGAGCGTCTACCCACACTAAGCTGTTGGACAGTTAGACAGTATCCTATTTTAGGAGCTGATGACCTCATAGGGTATATAGGACCGCGCATTATGTGTAGATAATATAGGGGCGGACACACATACCCACACTGAAGAGTATTGGTGTGTGGGCGGTGTCGGGGAATGGGGGGGTTCCGGAGGTGGCTAGACTCGCACGAATTATATGGGGCTCTCGGGATTGGGCAAGTTAGGGTTTGGGGTTTTCAGCGGGTGAAGGCTGAGAAGGTTATTTCTTTCTTTGTGAGAATTAGTGGCCAAAAGAGAAAGAAAGCAATTGGCCGGCTGACATGAAAACGGGCTTGCTCAAGGTTGGTGATAAAGACTGGAGGATTGAATGGCCTGCAAAAAGGTTATGGTGTCGACAAATAGACGAGGCCAACTTTTTGAAGTACTTCTTCAAAGGGGCTTTTCATCTGGTTAGTTGTGACAAGAGATATGACTATACCATCAACACATCAGTACATCAAAGACACAAAGGTCCCAAGAACCTACCAAAGTGTTTTCTTGTCATGCTTGAATCAGCCGGACCTGAGAATGACCAGACAAAGAACACTTCTTTCACTGCGGCCTATCTCCCTCTCCCCCCTCTCTCATCTGTTGACCTCCTTATCGTCCTGTAAAACTGAAAACTGAAAACTCCACATATTGTGCCTTCCTTCTTCTTCCTTTTTTTCAGGCACGTGCACCCATACACAACAAAACAGAAACTTGCTTGATTTGGCTATATTCCCAATTGGGCTGTCTTCTATTTTGGGCTTAGCATTAGAAGCTGTCATCTTTTTCCATCAGGAAGTGGGCCCGGCTTACAAAAGAAAAAGAAGATAGAGTGGCTCTTTCTAGTGCAATCAGTGCTGATGCTACAGAAGGTTCAGAGACCTGGAGACGCTGCTGCTAGATGGTGAGCTTTCACAGAAATGTTAAATGAGCGGTGGATGAATAGAGCTTCGAACTATATCTGATGGCATTTTGTTCATATCTGGCCAGTGTTGATGACATCGGCTGAACAAAGTCTCAGCGGATTTTTATCAATTACTGCGACCTCTTTTACACTTTACAAAGTATTGTACTTCCACTCCACTCCCAGCCCCCTCTACGGATCCTCTGACCGGGCCTGACATCACCACTTCTCCATCCCCTCCGATCCAACTCTCCGCTCCAACTGCACAAACATGCACTATGCCTCATCAAGTCAAAACTTGTGTAGATATCTTCCAGCAACTCTACATCCCCTTGCATAAGAATAATCAAAAACGAAAGCCTAGCGTCCTTTTTCCCTCTTCAATAACCTATAAGATACTGGAACACACAGACAATCTGCATACAAAATCAAGATAATCCCAGCCCAGCCACACAGACATTTGCATATCTTGCTGGTGGGATTGGGAATTTCATCACCAAATCGTGCTACCAGCCACAGACTTATGAAGTGGGACAAAGAAAATAATGCAGGTGGCTGAACGCAAACGCTGAACACCTTTTTTTGTGCAGTCCTTGCATTGAGTGACGGCTGCAAGTGGCAGCCGTTGTTGTTTCTGATCTCTTGGGATCTATATGTGTTACAAGTTGTCTTAAAGCTGTCGGTGATGGGTTGCCGGCTGGTATAAGTCCCCTGCGTGAAGATGTCGGGGGACCGTTGGGCTGCGAGATTGGTGATGGAAGTAAGGCATGGGGGAGGGGGGGTAATGGATAATATCTATGGAAACAGAAGCAATATTGTTGTTATTGATATTCGAAGTGTCCACAAGTTGAATCAAGAGACTGAGCCAATCAATGCAGGTACCAAGCAAAAAGCACTGAATCTTGACTTATACGTCATGATCTAAACATTAAGACCTACCCCCGGTAGACCCCATCACGATAGTTTGCCAATCATTCATATTCCCATCTCAATAATATTCCGCAGTTAAACTTCCCAGTCCTGCCACTTTATTCTCAGAAACTGTCAGTTCTTAATGCAGGTAATCCATACCTTACTCAGATAAAAACACCATCACCACATTATTTCTGCAAAAACCTTAATTTCAACACTCTCATCAAAAAAAAGCACACGCCTACAAATGCACACTATCATCGAACATTCACCCATAAAGAGGCTAGGAGAATATCGTTCATCAGCAGCTGAGATCCCCCCTCTTTTTTTCTTTTTTTCTTTACTTCTACCCAAGACAGACGGACAGACTGCCGAATATACTGACAGGGAACAGTGATCAGCCCACCCGCCCGGATGACAGTGCTTGTCTTGTTCGGTTGGTTGATGGCTAGGGGAAAAGGTTTGTAGATGTTGATGTTGATGTTAATGGCCGTTGCTGGTAGCGATAGGGAAAGAAAGATGGCGGGAGAGGTTTGTTTTTCTTTTCTTTGATTTGTTGACTGGAAAGTCAACAGTAATGGAGGAGGGGCAAGAGGTTAGTTGTTTTCTTAATTATGACGATAGTGAGGTTGGAAGGGGAAGGTTTAGCTGTTGGGAAAGCGGTGACATGTGATATCCGGGACTTTTATGTAAAGTTGGTATTATTCCGCAAAGGGAAATCGACTTTTTTAGGCCACAGGCAGCAACTCATTCACCTATGGCTTCAGGTAAGATTAGACCAAGATGAATCGGCTGATGCCATCGCCTCTTGATGATATTACTCTGTCCGGATGTTACTGTGAATTCCCTACTCACAACTTCTGTCCCACATTCGCCTGTCTATCACATAATCTCACAGCCAAATCTCTTGATCTCTCATATTGATAACAAGCTACACGAACTCGCTCCCCCTTCCAGTAACACTATCCTTGATATTATTTGTTTAGGCCATTCATCTACTCAGTTGTATAGCATCTTAACTCAACTTGTTCTTAGTCTATCAGCCCTCTCGATAGCAACCATCTCCATTTTCAACGCCTCCCATGCATCACGAACTCGCACAACCCATCTCCATCCGGCCAACACTCTCACACAGCCCACCACCCACCAAGCTAAGCCCTAGCTAGCTCTGCCAGCCCAGTTCAGTTCAGAGCTCCAGTTCAGTGTTCAACCCTACCACCAAGCCCGTCTAAGTCACGTCATCACTAACCACAACACCCTATGACAATTTGCTCACGTCAGGTATGACATAAGCACCCTTTAGTTTTCTTGCCATTTCAAAGGTCTCTGGCAAGAAAGATAGATGTTGCCAACCTCTGCCAGCAGTTGCCTGTAGTGCCCCCCTCCTTCCTCCATAGTGTATCATAGGATAAAACCATGTTGTGGAGAAAGCTATGTACACCATTATCAACAACTTCAATCCATCACAGCAGTGCTCCAGTCTCAATTTCGGAAAAATCCTAATTCTACTGTACTCGCTAGAAACCATATCTGCATCACCAAAATCATGTCTGGACCATCGACCACATCTACAAATCTGCCCAGTACACTTGCTAGCGCATCACCCACCCTTGCACAACTACACCCAGTTTTAGCCCACCAGAAACTGACGAGTTCCCACCTCTCGATATCACCCTCACGTCGCTGTCAGTGCTTTTCAACTACTTGGAAAAAAGTTCTCACTTGTCCAATGTAGACTTTTTGACTGTGGCGTGTGCCAGGCCAAGTGACTTTACTGCCATACAGCAAGAAGTTCATAATTTTGGTTGAAAATGGAAACTGTTTTTTTTTTTTTTTGGGGGGGGGGGGGGGGGGATGAAGAACTCCTCATTGTTACATTGTCCAACCAGCCTTATGAGACACTATCTTTTCTTGAATGGAGCACTAACTTCGACTATCCACGAGATGGACCTAAGACGTTCATGGATGTCTATTGGTGCCACAACATTCTCACCAACTGACGACCTCTTCAAGCGAAGGAGACTCTGGCGGGGAGGCCCATGCCAGTGTGTTTCGGAGAGAATGCTTGGCCAACCATTGTCTTCGAGGCTGGCTTTACCAAGTCGCTTCTATCACTCCGTGCGAAAATGCGATTTTAGTTCACGTGCTCTGATCATGATATGAAGACTGTTATCATTGCGAAAGCATTTCCCGACAAACACATCTGCAAGCGCATCGCAATTGAACAATAGTAAGAGCCCGACATCTCTAATGCAACTGCTTATCTAGTACGACGGTGATATGTGTCCAAACAATCGACATTGTCTGGAGCAATCCGAACACTACGTACAGAATAGTGAGCATGGAACGGTGATTAGATCCGGGATTTTTCAGTGTTGTTAGAGGTCCGTTGAGCCTGGATTTTGCTCAGATATTCCTCCGCCAGCCCTTGGGGTCTGAACATGATATTGTCATGTCTGCTGATGACCTCCGATGGTATGCATCTCAAGTATGGTGCCATTAAATACCTGTTGGATGAGAGGGATTGTCCTATTTTTATGGAATCGATTGTTGTGATTTTACTCTGTACAATTAATAGTAGGTGATGGAATAGAAGATCCGGAGATTTACTTTTTGTACTGGAATCGATACCGGAGTTGATACATCAATATAAAAATCGATACCATAATCAATTTTGTTATTCTTGATGACCAATTAAGAATGATGTTAATTCTGATGATATCCAGAAATATCAAACTAACTAATAAAAACTACACAGTACTCACTTATTTGCACTACAAAACCCTGCGAAATACAGGGCATCACGTATCACGTAACCAACCAGCCAGTCATTCATCATAAATAATACCCTGCCACGCCTATTTTATTGCCAACATACCCTTGGCCTTTTCCCCAATTCTCTACCAAACTTCTATATCGTTGGATTACCACCTATTGATTCATTGAATATGAATATTCATCAACCCCCGTCCCCCACTAATAGAGTCCCCCCCAACTATAATGCCAGTGCCCCCCAAACCCCAGGACAATAAATCTGCAGCTCGGCGGGGTTGAAACGTCATTTACAGGCCTTTATTTTAGAGGGGTAAACGACCAAAATTGAGGGGGGTTCCCTACTGGTTTTTTTTTTTTTTCGTGTGTGGCTCTATATTCTTGCTGCGGCGATGGATGTTTCCTGTGGCAGAGAGCGAAATTGAGGGGTGTTTGACCTGCGATAGTGGTTAATGCGATTGTTCATCTTTTAAGGGATTTTGTTTCGTTTTGTGGTTTGTAGTAAGTTTGGATGGTTTTTTTTTCTTTTCTAGACGATCAAGAGAAAGAGTTTCAAGATCGGGTTTGCATTAATGATTGTGGGGATTGGAAAATCAGATGGCTTGTCTTGGTTAAATCGGTTAATTGATTGATCGCGGCAGCGTGGCGAATAGCGGGTCGCCAAGGTCAAAGGTATTAGTGGGACAAAATGTCAAGAAGATGAGATGAAAGACATGAAAAACAGGATTGTTAAGTTCAAATATCCTTTTATATTCCGCTTTGAAACAAAAACTCATGCTTCTTTGGCATGTTGGATCCCCTCCACGAGGTTGGATCCGATATTAACTAAGACTAACTAAATACGCAGTCATCGCAGATGCTGTGGATAACAATCGACAGCCCGCGAGACTGAAGATTCAAGAGAAAAAGTGGCCAAGATACATCGATAAAAATCGAAACAAATGGCCAACGCAAATGTGAAAGTCGACGACAGTCGATTTCATAAACTAAATAAAAATCAAAAAACCTTCCCAATTCCAGCCCAATCCCAAAAACCAAGGCAGAACCCATTCCACCTCCAAATTCTCCTTTTAGCCCAAATGGTGATAACCAATATTCTTTTTGAACCCAGAAAAAGAAACAATTCAACCAGGAAATTGAAAAAATCAAAGATGATTATGCTGATAAGCCGCCATAAAATAAATGACAATGGTCGGCGAGTAGTCAAAAAACAACATGAGTAAGGAAATAAAAATAGTAATAAATTTTGTAGTGGTCAAGGGAGAATACAGCGCCTGCCCAGGGCGAGAATCGAAAAAAAAAGACGAGTAAGAATGATTAAAATCGAATGAGGCCAAAAACACAATCGTCGGGTATCGTTACAAGATAATAAAAAAGCACGCTCTCTAAAAGAACAAGATGAACCAAATAAATTATCACGTCAGTACCGGGTCGTCAGCAACCTGCTTACAGGCACTGAGCCGGGTGCATACGCGTGAGACCAATGTCGCCACCGGTCATCAAGTTCTTCCACCGCCGGCCAACCGACGATCTGTTACGGCCCATGCTGCGCGCACACTCAGCCCACTCGGTGCGAGAGAGCTGTATCTTGCGAAGGACAACCTCAACTAGGAGGCGGTCATCTTCCTCATCCCAATCCTCATACTCAGAGTCAGACTCGGAATCCGAAGAGGCGACAGAGCTGGAACGGCTGTGGCAGGAAGAGGAAGCAACGGAAGAAGCAGAAGGAGATAGAGGAGCAGCAGACTCGTTACCCCAGATTGACTGGAAGTCGGGGCGGGCAAGGCCCAAGGGCATAACCTCAGGAATGGTGCGCGAACGCTCAGGAGTACGGGGAGCGCAGTTGTCACCGGTGCGTTGACGCTTGTTGGAGACAGTCTTGTCGGCAGGAGCGAGAGTCCGGGGAATAGGGGACTCGTCAAGACACCGCTTGCGCTTGGAGCCAGTAGAGCCGAGCTTAGCAGGGGTAGAGATCGGAAAGTCGAGGGCCGAAGAGGTGGGGGGAGGAGTGAGCTGGCGGGGAGCACGCTGGGCAGCCTGGAACTTTAGATAATCAGAAGGAACAGCGGCGGTGATGGTCGCAGCGGGCAGAAGGCGACGGGAAGAAGACTTGGGGGAGAAGGAGACGGCCGGGCCAATAGGAGCGGAGGCGATCATAGCTTGTAAAGAGCGGCAAGCAGTCATGATGTTAGAGACAGAGGGCGCAGGCGCCAGCAGAGTGTTAGGAGAAGCCGGAGGGGACGCAAGAGCAGACTGCAGACGCTGCGAAGCGTCACAGGCAAAGGAAGGGAGAAGCATTCTGAAGATGCGTGTGTGTATTGAAGTCCGAATGTCACAGGTGTGGTGATGATGAATGAATCAATGGAATGCGCGAGCAGAAGTGACTACTGATGTATTGTTCGTCGAGTGTATTTCTGTAGGGAATGATTCAAAAGAAGAGAAGCAGAAAACGGATCGTGGGATTGCGGCGGTTGAAATATGAGTTTGGCAATCGCAAGAACGCAGAGGCTATCAAGAACTTCAAGTCAAGGGAGAGGAATCAAGAGACGCCGGGAGTGGACGACAAGAATGTAATTGTTTGAAAGCAGACTACCTCTGGGAGTGTGAGACAATGAATGGCGTGATGAAAGGAAGCTGGATGCGTATTGTTTAGTTGAAGGGAAATATAAGTGGTGATATGTAAAAAGAGGGAGGAAAGGGTTCGAAAACAAAACAAGCGACCAAGGGCGAGGAGCACTGGGTTATGAGGGTTGAGCAAAGATGCGGAAAAGGTAGACAGGACATTCAAATAAAAAATTATACAATTTGGAAAAGAAATAAAATAATAAATCATTTATCATCGACATTGATAAAACATTTTTATTTAACCACATCTTGACCCTACCCATCCTAACATATTCAATTAATTTATTGGTTTAATTGAGGCCTGTCATGACATTTTCAGTCTTTTTGTGCCCTGTATACATTGTCCAATAGGAAAGTCCAATTCTTTCAAGACTCGCCGGGAAGCTTGCAGCAGCTCTGAGCTGGCAGAGCTTCATTGCGGCTTTCAGTGCCCAACACAGTGCCCCATCAGCCCCAAAGCTGCCCAACATGTCTGTTTATTTTTCACGATAATTTTTGAGCGGGCTTTTGCAATTGCCGTCCACAAAATTGAATCTGAAAACCCTTTAACGCACACAAAAAAAAAAGATCTACAATGACAAAAGATATCGCAACTACTCCAATCACGTCAAGAAAATTCAATGGCTGGACG
This sequence comes from Ambrosiella cleistominuta, assembly GCA_017139545.1. Taxonomy (NCBI): domain Eukaryota; kingdom Fungi; phylum Ascomycota; class Sordariomycetes; order Microascales; family Ceratocystidaceae; genus Ambrosiella; species Ambrosiella cleistominuta. The sequence goes on along the minus strand of JABFIG010000155.1, from coordinate 9,150 downwards.
TCAATATCTTTTGACGCTAAACAGCACTAGCACCAATTTAGAAGCATACTCAATCACCCGCAAACCCTTGTGGCTTGAGCCATAGACCAAGATACCTTAAGGGTACATCGACTCAGCTTATTTCAGGGAAACCTTCCTTGTATATTTTGTACTCCGTTTGCGGACAAGGTACTTGTATTTGCCAAATATGAGTTGTGTCTCTAAGGTACCAAGCTCGTAGTTCTCATTCTAGTTGAACAAGGTGCACCAAGTTCTGCATTCTACGCTAGAAGGTTTTTCTCCCCTCTTGCTTCAGAAGGTCCTGCTGATAACTAAAGAATTCTACAGCCAGCAGAATCGTCCATTGTCTTCAACCTTTTGGACTGCCCGTCTCCTGTCGGCCTTTTGTCCAACTAGAATGCCCTCTAAATTGGAATGGAATAACACTAAAGTCTCCTATAGCCGCTTTCATCTATCCAGATGAACCTCGTCAACCTCCGCACCACTGGAATGTAGAGGCCCCTCAGTGAGGAGGCTATTGTGACCTTTGACCACATGCAATACCACATCACCGCATACGCGCGCTTCAGACGCCCCGAAAGTTGACCCGGAAAGGAGTGTCATAGCCGAATACTATGTACTGACAAGCCAGGGAGAGAATGTGAGTGAGAGACAGAGCCCACAATCACGACATTCTGAACGATATCTACTAACAAAGCAACAAGAGTAAATCGTCTGCAGTTGGCATACCATCCTATCTATCGGTTCCTCCGTAGTATATGAACTTGCTGCGAATGTGCTGCAGGTTCTGGGGTCGCCCCCCTAGTATCTACAGGTAAACGCAGACCGCAGCGTCCAAGTCCCAGCCTCCGGATTTTGGATGGTGTGCATATGGAGTTGTAGGATATGGGGAGGTCCAATCAATCAGGAGAAGAGCGGGAGAAGGGGTGATTACTTCGGGCGTCTGTGCTATAACGAAGAATAAGTTTGTCTATGCATCTTCTCAGTCCGTGGGGGAGAGTCCGGATCCGAATATATATGTACGTGAAGTTATCGCGAACCTGGTATCTTCAACGTTGAACAGGTATGCAAGGTTTCTACAAGACCAGGACCGCGACCAAGAAGTCAATTCTACTAGATAGATCTGCCCCCGTTGCCAGTGACATGCATAGTTCGGCTCTCAAAAGCCTGTACACGAGTAGATATCGTGTCAATGACAGGCCTAATGGCCCTTGGCGATGATGTCTACACCTTAAGCTTAGAGGATCAATTGACAAGGCAAGGCCATCCACCACCTGTAAAAAAATAAAATAAAATTCTCCGCCGCCAAAAGAAAGCTATAAGTCAGCATCTGAATCCTGACGTTTAGTTTGGTTTCCTGTCTGAACAACCCGTAACTCGCACCATCTCCACAAGCCTAGCGCTACACAGCCTGTCAAACACAATCCCCCAGGCCTATCTCTCCAGGTATGTCATCGTTAAGAATAGACTTTTTTCAGTGCCTTGTTCACTTAATCCCTCCATCTTAACAGCATCCTCTTATAATGGCCACCCCCCCCCCCCCCACCAGCAAGCCTCAATGACTGCATGTCTACCGCTCCACCAAACCAAACTCAGCAGCTACAGGCACCCCACTGTCAAACATCCGACGTCCGCTTTGCCGCCAATGGCTTGTATTCACACTAACGATATCAAAAGAAAATGACAGAAGCTTCAGACCGCTGTATCAACCGAACCGCAGACGATACTTCTATATTTGTATTTTACCTAGTTGGAACTTGTGGATTATTGAGGATAGACTAAATAAGTGTAAAAACATCACATTACGTAGGACTCGTTGCCAGCATATAGACAAGTCATTCATCGTAGTGGTGATGGTGGGTGATGGATGCAGTTTTTTTTCTGGTGGCGAGCAGATGCAAGATGCAGTTGAAGATGCAATTACAAGGTGCTTGCAGTTATTGTGCAGGCGGAACGGCAGCGGGGCAGGCCCGTTTGTGGGTTATCAGTATTTAGGTGGTGAGTGGTGGGTTAGGTTGGGTTTGGACTGTAATGGCGGGGGAGGGGATGTCTGTATGTCTGTATGTATGTAGAACATGCAGATGGGCAGCAAGAAGCAGGATGATGAGAAAGGTGGCCATAGATAGTGGATGCCTTATTGCATGTTTTCATGATTCTCTGGCAGGTGGTTTCCGTAGCTCTGCCGGTGATGTTTACTTTTTACTTTTGGATGTTTACTCTCTTGTGATAATGGTAATGACGCTAGTAAACATGAAATATTAGATATTGAGGAGATTGCGGTGATGATTCTAAATAAAAATAAATATTTCGGTCACCGTTTTCAATAGCCTGTGCACCTGCATTCCCACGGTCGACACCAATCATGTTCTACCGGTTCAAAAAAAAAGGCCAATTTCCACAAATCAAGAATTCCCTCTTTTTTTTGTTGTCAAATCAAAAATCTTCTATTGTTTCCGTTCTTTGGACCTTCTTTGTCATTCCATCCGGCACATCAATCACATCTCATATCTCGTTTTTTCCTGCACTCCTTCTCATATAACCCTAAGTCGCACGGCCTATAGAACCCCTCCTAGTCTATAGTGACGATAACCACCCCAGCTAACCCTCATTTCACTTAGCATCAATATTACAAGGACAGCATCGCATTTTGGCCATAGCGCCCATTTTATCTCCTTCGCAACCCGGACACTTAAGCCTAAATGGGTTAAAGAGAAGCGGGTGAAAGGACTGGTTTAGTTTCCCAGTCAGAGGCAAGATGATACGCCAGAAGATGGATACATATGATGAAGAGGTAAAAAAGAACGAGAAAGGTTGGAGAGAAATAAAAAATAATTGGGAAATGACGGAGGTATGTGGTGGATGAGGGTTAATGTGATGAGCACAAGAGGCATCGAACGAGGGTTTGGGGAAATTTCACGTGCTGAGTAATTTCCATTATCTGCTCATTTTTGATATTTGGTCAGATGACAAGGGAAGGGTTGAGATCAACGAATGACCTTTTTTGATGTTTTGGGTTAACGGACTCATGACCCCACAACCCTCAGCTCGTGACATCGCGTCCTCTTCTATTTGCTCTCTGGACGTTCTAGTCTGCCCTCTGGCATTGGAATTTGTATATATTGTCAGACTATTGGGGTTTTACCAAGGAGAGGGGGATAAAATCACCCTTTTGTGTAAACCATCCGCAAGCGGCACTTAGTCTTTCGCTTCTGGCTTCCTCCCCTTTGTTTTTTTTGTCATCTGAATCTTTCCCTATTTTGCAAGATATCGTCTTAGCTAGCTTTGTCGTCTCTTGTCTTGCAACTCAGAAGTCACAGTCCCTCAAGCTCCAGGCTTTCGTCCTCCGCTCCTCCCACAGTCAGTGAAACAAGTCCCCATTATCTTTGACCTCAAATCAAAGCTCTCATGGTCTTTCTCCTCCTCCAATTCACTATCTAGTTGTCCAAGCATCCTTTTGTAGAGAAAAACCACCGCGCTCATTATGAATTATACTCTTGTCTAAGACCAAAATCAGTTGAGTGTGTGGGTGCCTGTTGAGATCAGATCGCAGATATGTCGCACCCGCCAACTAAATGCCGTTGCATCCATGGGCCCCTCCCCTCCCTCTAAGGTAAGTGAAACCTGCTTTTGTGCACGGGGAGCTGCAACCTCTTTAAAGACCAGACGAAGGGTTATCGAAAAGAAGCACACAAAAACAGCAAACTGGGACCCTACGAAACATGGCGAAACATGAATTGGCAAGTGCCATCCTCGCAAAATCATCGGTTGAAGTTGGCCGACTGAACAAGAAACATTTTGGTAGGATTGCTCGGGCTCGAAACCCCCGAATACTCGAATCATCGTCCATGTCATTGACGTAGCTTGACAATTCCCTCATGATGGACCAGCTACTGAAGCAAGAGGTAATCTCGATAACTGGACATCCCTCCGGGATATCTGGCCCTGAAAGTCGCAAATATTGCTTTCCATCGTGTCGTGCCCTTGGGGTCTAAGGATAACCCACTTGGTTTCTGCGCTGAACATCATACACTGGAGTATCGTATACATGCTGTCTTGGTCTTTTTTACCCAAAACAGGCTGGCCGTTGACTTGTTCGAGATTAGTGGGTCCTCCCCCCCTGGTGCTGCAATTTTTCAATTGGGATTTCCTGATTAGGTGATGATCGGAGGGTAAGTGATCTACGGCGGTAGGTTTTTTTTTCTGCCTTGGTTTTGCGACGAGCGACGATCGGGGACACCACAGGATGGGACTCCCTTAGGGAAAATAGCTTATGCGCGCCATGAGGGAGGCTTTTCGTAAGGTATCCCTCAGGATTTTTGGGACGTTATACATACGCCTTTTTTTTTTTTGAGGTAGTATGTAGTCGTTAAAAGCATTTGTGTGTACTCTTGTGAATGTTACATTACATTTTGGTGTCCAGAATCATCATCTTGCTATCTGTCTTCCAGAGGTCTTCCAATCCTATATTTCCTATTGGGATTATCAAAAAAGAGCCAGAGCTCCTCAGTTTCATGTAATCACAACTTTCTCCCTCAGAGCTTATTGACGGTAGTGCTCAGACATTATATCACCGTTGTGGGATATTATCAACTTATTAACTACGAGGACAGTGCGGTGTTGGAGGCGTCATTGCACAAGTTGGTGATGTGGCAGGTGTGCTGGGATATAAAAAAAAACCTTTTGTACAAATAATGTTTAATAGAGTTGCGGTTTGTGCAAGAAATAGTGATGTTTTGGGGATAAAGAGGTTGTATCCATTGGTATTGCGAGGAGGGGAACGTGGGCGAGGAAGATGAAGGATGTGATTTCGTGCATATTGAAGTGGTATTCGCCAACTATCTATCTATCGTGATGTCGGCATCTTAAAGTGTGATGGACTGGTGAATTTCCTATATTAGCAGTGTAGTGTTACGTGTGTACACGAGGACAGGAAATTGGATAATACTTGTCTATCTTGACTTAGGTTTAGTTGAGTTGATTATGAGATAGTCTGGTGATTAACCTCTACGGTCCACCTGTCAGATTCCTACGCCTCAACTCGATATATCTTGCTGGCAATCTCACCTTATAAGACCCCATACTTCAATTTCCATGACAGTGACATCATTTAAATGTGCATTACAAGCCACTATATCTTCAAACAGTTTTCAGTTTGATAGCCATTTCCTGTATATACATCTGTTAAGAGTCCTTGAATATTCAATAACATCGCCATTATTATAATGATGTATTCAAGAAAGACAACAAAAAGAAAGCACACACAGATGAGGAAAGAGGATTCTGGCAGCGCAGGGTGGATGGACTGCTGGGGCGTCATTGTCTCTGATCTGCCAGATAGATATATCCCTTTAAGGTGATGTAAGCTTTGGCATGATAACTTCCAACGATTGGTCTGTGGTTGGCTATAGTTGGATATGTTTGTTTTTATTCTTTTTGTTTGGTTCACAGACTTGTATAAGAGATGTAATATTGCTGTGATGTCATGATATGTATTTCCACTATTTAATGTTATACAAAAGACAGAGAAAAAATGAGGGTGGCGGGGAGGATGTGATATAGTAGGGTCGAAGACTCCAGACTTGATGGGAGCAAATTGCTTTTTTTTTTCTTCGAGGGCATCTTTATATGCATCTGATCCAATAACTCCCAGGGATGCATTATCGCATTCCCCACTGTCGCTAAACGGGGCAGCGCCATAATAAAATTAACAACAAATGAACATCATGGCATTAGAACTTTGTCACACGAAGAATACAGCATGTCCTTTGTGTGTGTATGTGGATTCAGAGTCATAGATTCCCTTGGGTAAATACCTTTTCAATAATTGTCACGGGCCCTATGGCGCAACGGTAGCGCGTTTGACTCCAGATCAAAAGGTTATCCGTTCAAATCGGGTTGGGGTCAGTTAGGCAATTATTCTCTCATTGATTTCTCATCAATGAGAATGTCTTTAATTTTTTTTCAATTTATTTTTTTATAGAGGCTTCCCTTGTGATAAACTAGCTATACTGTAAAGTCTGTTTTTAATCTCGTTTCCAGACTTGACTCGTCTGTGTAGGGTGCTTCGGCATTACAGTGAAAGCTACCACTAGAGACAGATAACACCAGATCGACTTGTCCAGGTGAGGAGCTCCATCATCATCATCATCGCCACAAACCTTTCCACCTACCGCTAAATATCAAGCTAACATAAGACACTTATTGACTAACCTCCCCCCTCCTCCCCCTTCCTATATTGTTAAACAAAACCTACAACCCTCACTATCCTTTCCCTCCGGCTCACTCAGTCTTCACACCCCATTGGTGACGTTTCTCAGCTCATGGTCCCATCCCATTATCCAATACGATGTCCTCCAGGGCCAAGTACCGAATCTTATCTACCCGAACAGACTATGGGTACCGGATTGGGAATGAAGGTGGATTTGTCAGGATCCCTGGATTGGGGGGAGGATGAGGGGGTATAGTGCTTGCAGGTTAGCATGATGATGTATAAGGGGTGTTTATGCAGGTCATCGGAGGGCGATGGGGAGAGGGAGAAGTGGGTTGGGTTTGGGTGGTGGGGTAGTGGATAGTTAGTGTTGAGAGGATATGGGAGATTAGGGAGGATGGTAAGATGGGGTGAGTTGGGACGGAGTTAAGAAGAGGGATAAGATGGGTTAATCTTTTTGAGTTTAAGTGCACACTGGGACCTATTCACGCTCTATATCCTTCAAAATGCTAAGAGTGACTAATATCTTGATTGGCCATATGCCAACGAATGAAGTTGTTTACTGTACCGTGAGATATACCGTGTACGTCATCCTGATACCCATCATTCCGATAGCCAATGACTTCATCACCATTAAACTACCAAGTTCAACCATCATTCTCTCACCCTCTCTCTCCTCTCTCTGAACCCAGCTGACGCTCATCACCATAATCTCCCTCATCATCGTCCCTATCCCGACTACTGACTGCTACCATCCCTGGTACATCTCTGTCTATACAAATACATTATCTCCCCTCTTGTCCATCTCCCGCCCCTTGCGCCCAACAGGAATGTAATTGAGCCCACAGTAGCCAATCATAATCGACCATTCGTCCAAAAGTGGATCGATTTTTTGCGGTCAAAGGGTTAACTACTGACGTTAGCGCAAAGTCTGCAACCCTATCAAAGTAGTGTGATTTTTTTTCACGTTTTCATCAATGCTGATAAATGTACTTTCAAAAGAGGGTTTGGATCACGGTGTTATTTATTGATTGGTACAAGAGGATAATTTTTTTTTGATGATTTTGTTTATTATAAATTTGATTGGCTGAAAGGTTGCATTAGTGATGGCGTTTGTTAGAAAAAAAAATGGATCAACGATTCGCCGAGAACCCAGTCAGGGACGAGCGAAGCGCGAGGTACGAGGAACATGAAACATGGACGGCTGTGGCTTCCATGCAAACCTGCAGAAACTTGCACATCCTAAGCGATCAAGAGAGCTTACCGCCCCGATGTCCTTCCGGTCTTCCTTCTGTGTTGTGTTACAGGGAATTACCTGTAGATGTCATCTCTCTAGTCGTGTTACCAGCGGAACCTTGGTGGCCGTTGGCGTTGTGAGAACCTGGATAGTCACAGTTGCATTAATCGATGATGACTTGAAGATGTGTATTGTCCTTATCATTTGGCTTGCTTGGCATACCATTGGTACACATAGCATTACGTGGCTACATTGACTATGTATATACATACAAATATTTTGATGAGATTGCTGAAAGTTATCTTTTTCAGAGCCTTGTTGGTCATATATCTGCACGTAAAAATCACTGCTTGGCGTTGGCACAATGTGCTGAAAACAGAATGGGCCGACGGAAGCCGAGTCACGTGGACATTAGGAAAATGACAACTGAGATTCACACGGATGTTAACAGAGGTCAAATTCGTTGGAGATGACAAGATTGAATGTTGACAGATATAGAGTAAATATGCATATAGATGTAACTAAACAGATACCGAAATATATGGCGGAGGATAATCTGATCTGATGGGCGTTGTTTTGACAGCCAGGGGGATCTACCCCCATCTTCTTTTTCTGCCTCGTGAATCACGAGGATCTCGGTAGCCGAATGGGATTTCGAGGCTGAACTCGAGTCTATGTCGACGACAGTCTATCTTAAGACACCGTAACTCTATACCACACCATCACCAAATGCCCTCCCGTCTCGTCATATATCCCACCCCAATTAATGACCACAACTTGCCTGGTCGTTCATCTCTCCGCACCATTTCCCGGATAATATCAAATCGAGCTTGCCAACTTGCCGTCCATCCGGCCCTACAGGATTCCGGGACCATCCTCCTCTTTACCCCCACCGCCCCCTATCATTCCATTACTTCATTCCATCAGACCAGAACCATCCCTTTTTTTTTTTTTTTTTTTTTTTTTATCGTATGTACACATGTGCTGTCGCTGGGTGGATTTTTTGGGTGGGTTTTTTTTTCTTATTACTTGGTGAAGACGTAGCGAGCTTGCATAAAGACAGGTAGAGATCCGGATCGAAGGGACTGGCGAGGTTCTAGAGTTTCTTGCGTTTGGATTTAATGACTGGAAAATATTTTATTTTATTTCTCGGTTCTGCTTGTTGTTGCCGAGAAATATTTGTTGATTGAATATTATTTTTGTGTTGTTTTGTTATTTTTTTTTCTTGAGTTGAGATTGTCAACGCCAAGTTGTTGTTTTTGAATTTCGCAGCCTGGTGAAAAGAGTAGTTGCCAAATATTGAGTCGATATCAAAAAGTGATATCCATCTTTCCATCACCCACCAAAATCATCACCACCAACAAAATTCCATAAAAGACACAAAATCTAAAAAAATCCTAAAAAAATGAACCGCCCATCCCGCACTGACGAACCTTACAAAGGCGAAGGCTACAATCAATCCCCCAACGTCCTCTCCAACGACCTAACCACCAACGCCGACCTCAACGGCATCGCTAACACCCGTGCCCTCCGTGGTTCCGGCGACAAAGATGACGGGGAAAACGCGGTAAATATGGATGCAGAAGGGATATGTGTGGGCGTCGATGGCTTGGGGGGTACTGGGAAGGAGGCACTGGGGGCGGGGGCGGAGGAAAACCAAGCAAATTTTTTTTTCAGTAACTCGTTGACCTTACAGGTGAATCGC
>JABFIG010000154.1:0-56528 GCA_017139545.1 Ambrosiella cleistominuta | reverse complement strand
CTCCACCTCCCCCCCCCACTCCGCTGTCTCCTCAATCCTCCTCGTCCACTCGTCCACCCCGCCCTCGACAAACCCCTCAAACTCTCCCCGGTGCCTTCTCACATAGTCCGCCGCCACCTTCCGCAACACCTGGTACGTCGGCGTGGCTCCTGCGAGGACCGTCGGGGCGATGTTCCGCATCACCAGCTGGTCAGCGATGGCGGCGAAGAGGCAGTGGCCGTCGGGGGGGATCTCGTGGAGGTGTTTAGAGTGGGTGGTTAGGTGGTGGGTTATGGCGGTGGTTTCGAGGGCGCGGTGGTCGGGAATAAGGGTTGCTTCTTGGGCAGCGGCTTCTTGGGCGGCGACAACTTCGGCGGCTCGTCGGGCGAGGCGTTCTTTTGCTCTGTTTCTTTTTTTGCTGGGTTGTTGCTGTTGTTGTGTCGGTGTTGATGTCTCTCCCTTGATGTGAACAACCTCCACCTTCTCCGTCAACTTCCCCACCGCGTTCCCATCTTTCTCCAGTCCCTCCTCTAGCTCATCTTCCAGCACTGCTTCCTTCTCCTCAACCCCCAACAACCGATTTAACTCCGTCTCATGTCTCTCCTTCAAATCCTTCTCCAAATTTGCACATTCCTCATTAATCCCCTTCCTCGTCTTCTTCGTCGCATTCCGCTTCTTGTTCGAAATTCGCGAGTCAAGTACCTGTTTTTCTTTTCTATGCTGAGCCTCGAGGGCCTCAAGGGTTTTGGGGTCAGACATTGTGGGCAGAGGATGGATGGGTGTGGTGGATTCTCTTCCTATTTCGATGTGGTGCTGGTTGGTCATGGCTTTTTCCGGGTATCGATTGGCAAGAGTTTGGGTTTATAGAAAAGAATTTCGTTTGTAATCTTCTGTCATTGTTTGGCCGTTTGGCTAACAGTTTATAGAGGAGTTCGTCACAAATGCGTTTGAACCTGTTTGAGTGTCGACGGAATTTAACTTGCGATTGTCAAGTTAGAAAGTTGGCTTATCTAATGCCCCACCACAGATCAATCCTATGTCCGTGTAACCCCACAACCAACTGCTGACTAAGCCATCATTAACACAACTTACAACTATCATACTCGCCAACGACCTACACATAGAGAACTATGACCATCTTAGAATCATATCGTCAACAAAAAAATCTTCAGCAAAATTCAATTCAATACACAGTGAGAACATAAGACTACGTAGAGGTAATTTCTCCAACCAACCTTCAACTATCAAGACAGGAAATACGCCAGTCAGCAATGTATCAATGAATGTAACAACTCCCACGCAAACAAACGACTAAAAATAATTCAAATAAACTCCACCCTTAAATGACAAAAAAATGAGAAAATGAAATGGCAAAGAAATAAACAGAGAAAAAGTAATGAACGTCTCGTCACCTACAAGTATCGGATATCTTTAATAAGGATGGAAAACAAAAGAAACAAAGGGAGTAAAGAAAAAAAAAAAGGAAGCAAAGGAACGACAAAAAGAAAACCCAAACAGTACAACGCCAGGCTCCAGCGACAGCAATCCCATATATCACAAAAAGAAAAAGAAAAAAACACAAACATGTCCAAGAAAGATAGTACAATAGTGACCTCAGACTTCAGTCACCTTCCTCATACCCACACCTCTCCGTCTAAAACCCCATAAACGGGTCATCCCTTGTAAAAAAGTCATCATCACCCCCTGTTCGGCTCCCAGACCACCTCGCCGAGTTATAACTATCCCGATGATGACTCCGGCTCTGCCGACGCCTCAACTCCTTACTGCGCCTTCTAGCCGCAATTCGGAACTCATCCGCCTCATCATCAAATGCCGAGAACGCCAACGGCGAGATAAACGCCTCCATCCTCACCGTGCCAATAGCATCGAAGAAGTTATTCGGCGCCCGCGATGACGCCTCTGACGCAGGTCCCGACGCACTCCACATATCCCCACCTCCGTTCCCACTATTGGTCGACTGTGCGTAGATATCTGACGATTCCGCGGTACCGATGCTGGCACCAGCAACGCTTTCATTGGGCATATTATAGGAAGATGACCCCGCGGGCCCCGAGAAACCACGGAAGGAAAGTGGGGGAGGAACGTGACCGCCAGTATTACTGCGCTTGCGGCCGTGCAGGGGCCCCGTAGGCGGCTGATTGCCCGCGCGGTCACTAAAGCGGGGAATAAAAGGCGGTTCAGCTGCGTCACGGGATAGATCGCGGGTGTGTTGGCTACCGTTGTTGGGTTGCGGGCTGAAAGATTCCCGCGTACGGAATGACATGACCTCGCCCATCTGGGAGGAGTTCAGACTGGGACTTGAAATATCCGGAAGGTCGGGGAGCTCGGGAATGTTTTCGGGGGGCGCAATGGCCTTTTGCTGGCTCAGGTTGTGTCGGGACTTGGTTAAACGAATGGAATCGCGGATACCAAGGCGGCGCGACTTGACCAGTGGCGGAATCTCAAAGGACATAGGATCAGACTTTGGGGGGGGCAAATTGTCAGGAACGGCTTGGGAAGAGTGTGCCAAGAACGACAACGCAGTCAACCACAGGTAATGGCGATCAGCGGAGGCAGCAGTGAACTTGAGGGCGCGCTGCGGCGTCAGAATCAAGATGGACCGGTTAAACAGAATTGTGACTCCCTTGGGCGGTGGATTGTCGTCCTTGACGTCAAGCACAGACTGGATGGCGAGCTTCCGGCCGGCCTTGCCGCCCATCAGGATACTGTTCGAGTTGGGCTGCTTGCTGCTCCACAGAATGGCTCTCTCATAAGGAGCCAGCCAGACCCAGCGCTTGTGGCGATCGTTTCCTGGCTCTTCCCGGTTCCCACCCTCGGCGATACCGAATGACTTCCGCCGACGCACATACTTGAACATCCACTCTCCCACCATTGTCTGCGCAATGGCATCAACCACCCCAGTCGTCTGCAGTGACGTCACGGACTGTGTGTCGGTAAACCCAGTATTCGCTGTCCCAGCCGTGACGGTCGTGTTCGCCGTCGTCGACGACAGCTGCGATCTGTGTCTCCAGTACTGACTGCTAGCCCGGAACGTGTCAACCTGCGGTGACACAAGTGACTCTGTCGGCAACAGAGGCAATGACGTACTCGTTGACGGATCTGTCGTCGACAATGATAGCGGCGATGGCGGCGACCGACTGTTTTTCCGGTTTCTCCCCACTATCGGCAACACGGCTGCTGAGCGCACCTTCCGGATGCTGTTGGCACGATAGTGGCTACGGCCATGTCTACGCCGCGAAGGGCTGCGTTGGCCATCGCTGGGCGCACTGGCCGTCACCGGTGGCCGGCGAGAGCTGGCACGAGTGGGAATGGGGAAGGGAGGGTGAGTCTCAGGCAGACTAGGGCTGCGGGGACGAGTAGCGTGGCTAACAATGCCGCTCTGGATGAGAGCGTTCTTGCGCATGCCGGCAGCCTTACCGCCCTTTTCAAACTTCTTCCCGTGGACGGACGGGTGACGGACGGGGCCATTGACCTCGACGTGCTCGGTGAGAGTGTAGGTGGGGTAGATGTTAACACGACCGGAGCTTCTGCTGGAGTTGCGTTTGAGCTGTTCTGGAGAGGTGTGGTTGGTGCTATTTGTTGTGGCGGTCGAACTACGCTTGCCTGGACGCACAATAATGCCCCTGTGCTTAGGCGCTGCCGAAAGAACAGTGCGGTATTCCGTATCACTGTCACCATCCATATACTCATCGCCATCATCGGAGCTGATGCCGTCAAACCCAGCGAACAAACTGCTAATACGATGCGGTCTTCTCATAGGGGCCTTCTCGCTAGACAGTGGGCCATCATCATTGTTACCGGGGTAGGCGTCCACTGGCATCTCACTCGGGAGAAGAATTGCAGGCGGCGAGGACACGTCGGGAATACTACGCATCGAAGCAAGTCTGCGAGGATTACGAGGAGGAACATAGCCAGGAGCAGGAGTAAACTGCCTGGAGTCCTCCAGCGAGAGCGAATCTGGAGACACAGGCCGGGACCGAATGGTGGACGGGTGTAGGTGCGGGGGAAGCTGCGCTAACCGCTTGTCAATGCGAATGGGCTCGGTTTGGATGGAGGAAGATACCATGGGCACGGCCGGCATGTTGACCTGGCAGCCAAAGTCCTTAAAGTATTGGGGCAACCGAGGCTCTTGCGGGGAGCTTGGACGGCTGCTCGGGGGCACAATGCTGATACTAGGAATGGGAAGGGGAACTGCTGGCTCCTTCTCCTTATACACAATAACCTCCTTTTCTTGGTAGACAATCTTCTCCTGGTACACAATCTCGGGCTCAGGCTTGGGAAGCGGCTCGGTCTGGCAACTGCCGCTAACCACGGTGGGCTTAGGTGCCTTGGACATCTCGACAATCTTGGGAGTTTCGTATATGGTATTAACCTTCCGTGGCTTGCTTGCCACTGGTGTCGGCGCAATGTCAACCATGCAAAACGTTCTGGAGGGCGTCATCGGGGGAGTTGGTAGCAGGATGTCAATTGTTTGCGAGCTAGTGGATGCCATCTCAGGCACAACTACCGGCGCAGCAGGCAACGGCTTCTCTTCCACCTGCACCCGCTTCCGTTTCTGGTTAGCTTCCACCTCCACCGCCTCGGGGACTGTCTCCATGCTCACCCGGTGCATCTTAACCTTGAGAGCAATCGCAGGAATGGAAATCTCACTCCCCACCACAGCTGTCAATTTTGGTGACAGCGGTGGTGAGAACTGAATAGCGCTATCCACATACTCCACCTTGGGCATCGGTGGCGGTGGCGTCACCGGGCGTTCTAAAACTGTAATATCGCCCGCCACCGTGACATCGTTGGGGTCCTCGTCGCCCTCTGTCACAGTTCCAACAATGCTCATGTCATCCTCGAAAGCCTCAAACACCGGCTCGACTTTGAGCAGCGAGCCGTGGGCCCCGCTTGCTGGCCGCTTGATACTCTTGACGCTCTCAATGCTCTGGATGCTCTGTGTATGCATGTGGCGCTTAGCCAGCGACAAAGCGCTATCCCGGCTGAAGTTGCGTGAATGGCTGTAGTCGTTGTATGACATAGTGCTCTCTCTGCGATCGTCGTAGTCGTCAAACTCGTCGTCATCCCCAAAGTTGAGCTCGTCAGCCAAAGAGTTGAGACCGCGGGTGTTGGAGATCACGGAGAAGCGGATACTGTTGCTGACGCTCATGGTGCGCCGGGACCGGACACTAGCGGCATCGCTACCAGCACCATCGTCCATGTCAGAATCTGTGGTTGCGCCACCGCCATTGTTCGGCGGGAACTGTGCCTGATACGCAGCATATTCCTCAAGGAGCGTCTTGAGCCTACTCTCGGCAACATGCACCTTGCGCTCAAACTTGCGGCGCTCCTCGATCCATTTGTCCTTTTCGCGGGCCCATTGCTCATGTACCCGTTGTGAATCCTCTTCTTGGATGCGAATCTTGCGCTGAGCCGCCTCCAGACGCTTTTTGGCATCTGATATAGACTCTACAGCTTCATCACGCTCCTTGGTTAGGTCGCCCATTGCTGAAGACGCCCCGCCCTCCAGCAGCTGTAGCTGGCGCTTTAGTGACCGGTTCTCCTTGACTGTGTTGACCACGGTAAGCTCAAGGCTCTCTTGCTCCTGTCGTGACACATGGAGGGCCGTCTCAAGCTGCTCAATAAGCATGATCTTTTCCTCCTGATCGCGGCGCAAAGTAAGAATCTCAGAAACTAGGTTGGCGTGTAATGTCGGCGTGAATCTACGGGGATCGAGGATGCTAATGGACTCGTCGATGGTGATATCTTTTGATGATCGCTTCGATTTATCTGGCATTGGTGGAGTCATTTTGCGCCCTGGGGGGGTCATGGAGCGCCGCGCTCGCCGTGATGCGCGGGAGTTCTTTCGAGACGGCACATCTGAGTGTGCTGGTGTCGGCAGTGTTCCTGGTACCGTAGGGCCATACTCGTCCTCCGTCTCCCAGGCGTTCATGCTGTCGGCGACAGGAAGCGGCATGGCCGATGTGTGTGATGCGATTATGTATATGTGGTGTGAGGTTGGGAGTATAAAGTGATGGAGAGTTTAGCTAGCAAGCTACTATTACGGCTGCGGCTGCTGATGTATATGGGCGAAACTCTGGCCCTAGTATAGATAGCAGTCTGATATTAAACAAAATAATAAAGAAAAGAAAAGGGGATTAGACTAAAATACAATAATGGTAGAAAATAGAGTACCGGTACGACAGTCAACGATGCTACCATCGAACGCAGAGGTATAACTAGGCGTTTCTTTTTGAGATGTGTATAAATAAAAGTGTAAGTCGAAGTTTGGTGTTTGTCGAGCTCTGTAGAGATCTTGCTCGATACAGACCCGGTTAACTACCACAATAACTTACTTCCATGAAATGTGAACCACTAGAGATCAAACTCGCGTGGTCATCAGTGAGACGTACTTCACGTCAAGAATGCGCGGGCGCGGGCGAATCTAGAGGGTGTAGGATTTGAGGGGGGGGTATGGGGGCGTGGGTCTAAGTGTATACTTGACTGTATAGGTCCGCAGGTAAAGAGAAACTCGAGTCAAGCTGAGTGTCGCAGATCATTTGATGAATTTTGGTTGATTTATCTATTAAAATTCTATCGAGAGAAGAGTTTTCCCGGTTCAAAGCCATCCACGACATTTACCTGGGCCTATGATTGTGGACCCACTATGACCCACATTAGGTCTGATCTCCTTAATAGATAGTCCGCAACACTGAGTGGCGAAAAGGAAGCCCCCCCAAGACTTGATCTAACAACAACGAACTTAGCTTGTGAGATAAATGTAAGTCAAACAATAAGAACAGAGAGACCAGACTTTCTCTGATTCACCCACTCACATAAAAAAAAAAGCTGATCAGCACGCAGAAGCAGGAGACAAGATTATCACCATGAAAGCAAGGCAGCTTCGAGGAAGAAACAATCAGTTACACTCACGCAACTCATTAGTCAGAGCTCCCCATCTTGCTCTTTTTCTTGCCCAAATCAACGTGACAGCAGCAGACACACACACATACAAGCTCACTCGTACCCATTCACAAGCCTGCATCTGAAAATAAAGCTTGAGATTCGGGATGGGACAAGATTAGATGTACACTCTCTCTTCACAAGTCAAAGGCTCAGTGCACCTGGTCCGATCACGGTACCCCTGGCGGGAAAAGCTCTTACAACGAATTTCCTTGATTCAATCACAGCCAGTCTCCGCCTGTAGTGATCCACAGTTCTCTTCCGATAAATGGACAGCTGCTCTCCACATCTTGACAATCCCCGATGCCCAGATATCCAGCGTTCATGATCGCCCATGATTCCCAGTGGATGGCCATCAACCGAGGTCATGAACCAAACATTGGCCTTTTTCTTTCCCCATTTCCCCATTCCATTCTCGCTATGTCAATCATTTGGTGAGCGGCATTAATTTATCAGGATGACATAATCCACACACTGTTCACAAAATCATCTAATGAATCAAGAATCCTAAAGGGCAAAATATGCAAAGATGTCTTGTTTGACTTGTATTCCAGGAATAGTAACATGTTCAGTGAGTTCAACCAACGCTAGAACTTCGACAATAGATGAAAATCAAGCTTGCAAGTGCAACCCTATTGCACCCTGTGGGAATAGAAAAAGTTCTTTGGTGCTAGCTGAGATAGAGCTTTCGTGTACGATGTGTGTAAAATGAGACTTGATTGAATCATAAGATTCAGTTGAGGTTAGGGTCTATTATTATCATTTGTCAACAAGTATCAACCAGTCTCAATGAGAGTTCTGAGACCAGAAAGAAGTCACAAAAACAAATAGTGCAGTATTATTTATCATTACCTCAAATATCAAGCTGAAAGATCTTATTAGTACACATGATGGGACTTTCTCCTGAAGATCTACTCAGGGTTTTGTTTGTATATAACCCTAATGATATCAATACACAATAGACAGCAGGAAAAGAAAAATCAACAAAAATCTGATTTTTCAACTCTACCTTTTCACAAATAGCTCTATCAGCCGTCAGGCTCAAACCTGAAACACGAATTTAAATTTGAAAGCCAACTCTCGGAGCCGGGGAATCGGGACCAGCCCATTCATCAACAAAAATCCAGTTGTAAACAACTCTTACGACGTCTTTTTCCACCCCCACTTTCCACCATTTTCGTCTGGACCAGCCATTATGCATAAATATAATATGGGATTGTGCTTATCAGAATGACATATGCAGGTACACATTCCACATGTAACCGAAGGTCCTGGACATGTTGGTGTTGGTAGATGACTGTTCTGTCGTGAACATGATCATCAGGAAGAGCTTTATTGTACCGAAATACTTTGCTGTTGGATACGTAATAATGGAAAACGTTGGTGTGCCGATTGTCACAATAGTGACATGGCAAGAAACACAGTATATGAGGAATCGATATGATGAGACGATGGAATGTGAAGATGGCTTTGTTCGAGAATAAGACTATTGTGGCGAGGGATTTTGAATTGAGTGGATAGTTGGTGGGAGACTGCGCAATGGAGATGAGAATGGTGCTGGTGCTGGTGATGGATGTAATCACATCACACAGGGTGAACAGCCCGGAGGTGAACAAGCAATTAAATGTTTCCCCATCACAGGTTCTAGGAATCACTGTGACAGTGATAAACTCCTTATCATAAAAAATCTTGACTCGCCTCGGTGTATATGTGAACAATAAGCAACCTTGGCGTCCATCGTACATATTCCAATTTTCAATCCTCAGCCCTGATGACATAATCATCTATACTCCACCCCCACCGGCCACCACTCTGCATATGCAGCCACTTTCCTTTAACCTCCACCTACACTACCACCACCCAATCTCAATTTCACTCCCAGATCAATTACCAACCAAGGCCAACAAAACCAATCAACTGACCATTCACACCCAAATACAACAGCACAACAATACAATCTTTCACCTTCATCAATCGTCGTACATGCACAACCAACCAATCACATTACCGGTAACCCCTATCTCCCAAATAATCAGGCTTATCCCCCCCCCCCCCTAAATTTTCAAAACAACCCCAGTAACCAAGATTAAATACCCCGAACAAAAGGGGAAGTGCTTATTTACGTATCTTTGCCCTTTCCTCGAATCACACCAGTCCCCAAACACAATCCCTTCGTCATCATCTCGTCTCCCCTTCCAGAGAGGAGAGAAGTAAATCCTACACCGCGCATAGATACACCACTCAACCCAATATCCCTTCCGTCCCATCCCGTTCCCGATCCATAAAAAAAGAACAAGACGATCCCGTCCGCACACCCGTTCCTATACCCGTCTGTCTACCGACCCAGTCTACCGGACGCCCTTCCGAACTATCTATGTAATTATCCATCTACTTAGCCATGTAAACAGCCGCCCAACAATTACACCCAAGCTCTCCAAATCCCTACCTTGATACAATGTACCCGGAGATTCCCATTCTCCCACTCACTGACCACCCCCAGCACAGACGTCTTATCTCTTCCGAAAAAAAGACAATATAACACATATTTATCTAAGATCCAAGACTCACCATAGCAACGGCTTCCGTCAAATTCCATGATTTCATGTTATATAAATAAAATCATGAACGCAGAATAAAGCACAGCGATATTTCTTACAGTCTTAATGGTATTTCATGTGTACACCTCCAATGATACGTCTAACCTGCTTGTCGATCCCTAAAGAAGAAAACCACATATAGATCTTTGATGCATAATGATAACTGACACTTCATGCACAAAAAAAAGAAAACATTAACAGATACAAAAAGAAACTAACACTAACCTCATCTACATATCTACCAAACATTTTTTTGGTCTGCCCTTGCCTATAACAACTTACTCCTGTCCTATATCAATATGATTCTTGTTTGAAATTTGCAAATAATCCTAACTACACGTTACAACTTTGACCCGTCTTTATCATCAATAATGCCAACTCTTCCAGCCTCCCAAATGTTATGCATCTAGTATCACAATACTGTCATTCTAAGCGAGCATCATCAAACATCCTTCTTCGCTCTCAGAAGCGTACGGGGTTATAGTAGAAGAAAGAGAGTATGTGCGTGTATATGTGATGATGTCGGAGAATTTGTAAAGATTATTGGAGATGTACTCGGAGTTACATACCTCGAGTACAATTTCTTACAATTTCCTCTACATTCTGTAGACATATTCCATAACTCACCACTTCAATATAGCCCACACAACAATCACAAAGGTCCATGGTTGATTGGATAAAAGTTATTACTCTATAGAAATGTTTTAGTATACATGTACCGGAAGTAAATGGTGACTTGGTCTGCAGTCCGAGTCATCATCTAACAACCGACTCACATTCTAGTTGGACCAGAACCAAGAACAAAAAAGAAACAGAAGCAAGAAATAAATAGAGACAGAAAAAAAGAAAAGAAAACAAATAGCATAGTTAGAAACACATCTCCAAAAACAAGTCATGGCGGTGATGCCCCCTGACAATCGAGGATGAAAAAAAGAACTCAGATCCATAAACGAGAAAAGAAGAGTAGTAGGAAACATAAACAGCATCGAAATATACATAGAGATTCCCCCATTCAAGCAAAGCCAAAGTAGTCGTTACCGGCCGTAATAGCTTTCAGTAGTTGGGCTCTCAGAGTTTCGTAGTTTTCATACTCAGGAATGTCCAACTCTACATATAATTGTTAATATCTGCATAGCATAATTGAAAATGGATATGGTAGAACTTACGATTGAAGCAGGTATGTGAGCTGGGCAAACGGTCTTTGTTACCGTAATCTCGGTGAATGTTGAAGCGACTGACACCGTTCATACCCTCAAGTTCCTTAAATCCATTCAGAGGAACCTTGGAGGTACCGGTGACAAACTGCAATAGTTTGGCCTTTTCTTCTTTATCAAACGATCTGACAGCACGCCAGAACCATTGAATCTGAGGGGAAGCTGCAGTGTAGTTGTGATATTCGGTGTGAGCCTTCCAGTCATCGACATCAACATCAGGAAGACCGGAGATCAGAAGCTCAAGCTCTTGTTCATTGAAGATCGAGATAAGCTCGGCAGGAATAACGTCATGGAAACCCTTGAGGAAGTGCTCCATCTGGTCCTTGACCGAGGACAAAAGCTTGTGTTCAACAACCAATCTGACATAATCGCGCTTATTCTCCTCAGTGACCTCTATATTGCGGCCGTTCTCAATAAGATCGACAACTTTGACTACGCCAAACTCCTCATCTTCGATAGAGAAGGTATCTGTGATAATGTCGGTGATGTCATTGTTAAGCATCCACACAAGAGACTTGTAGTAATCAGGGTCAAAAGACTCCATGTCCTTAACAGACACAGACTTCCCCAGAATCCGCTTGTAGACTGCACGACTGAAGTGACAGTCCAGAACACGACCCTCGTAGAGAGCCTTACCAATAATCCGACCCACAAATTTGAAGTAAAGGAGATGTTGGTCGTTAACGGCAGAAAGCTTGTTGAGATGGAATGTGGTGCGGTCAGAAGAAACAGGAATGAAGAGAGCGTAGTTGGCATCGAACATCTGTCTGGACAAAACCTGGAACCATTCACGGGTGACACCACCGGCATCTACGCCCTCTTCGCCCTGGAATCTGATATTGAGTTTACCGTACTTCATCTCATCACCAGTTTTGAAGTACAGGGATCGGTATGAATCATGGAATACCATGTCACGGCGAACGGATATCTGCAAGGTTGGATATGTCTGGCGGTTTATCTGAGCATTGTTGCGAGAATGAACCGATCGGGTGAAGTAGTTCCTCTTATTATCAAACTCAAGCACAGTTGGGTTGCGAACAAGAAGGGAAAAGTTGGCAGACATAAGCTTCGGGTTGTTGCGGACAAGCTCATTGAGTATACGACGATGTTCTCCCGTGAAGTTAAAGAAGAGGGCAGAAACTTTTTGTCGCGTGATGTTGACAGGAGATGGCGAAGTACAACCAGGGCTGGGTACAGGAGGACCGGTAGACATAGTTGATGTGGGCAAGGGACTGGACACTACGATATCAGATGCCTCGATCCCGGAATCCTTTTGAACCGGTGCAAGAGCAGAGATATCATCCACAGATGCAGTGCTCTTGCAGACAACCATAAGGGTTTCAATCAGCGGCAACAAGATAGTGGCAATATTGATCATGTTGTCACGCTCTCGAATTATACGCAGGCAACCGCTGAGTTTATCCCACATGCTGGAGAATCCTGGATCCTGGAAAAGAGATAGGATGAGGTCCCTCTTGTCAGTAGTGTCAGAAGAGTCACCATAGTGAGAGGCAGCGTTGTCACCACCAGCCTTCTTGTGGGAATCAAAGAGGTGATCCAGAGCAGTCAAAACACGCAACAGCTTGTTTTGATCCGAGGTACCTGGAGAAAATTTGGCCAGAGCGATGCCCTGGATTTCAGTACCCGAGGTTGCCCGGCGAATACAAGGCAGAAGAGCATCCAGATCTGAACCAATGTTCTGAGCCAAAAGATGAGCCTGGCAAACAAGCTCTTGACCGAACACTGCCTTGGCACCAGGAATAGACGAGAGATT
Organism: Ambrosiella cleistominuta; assembly: GCA_017139545.1. NCBI lineage: Eukaryota > Fungi > Ascomycota > Sordariomycetes > Microascales > Ceratocystidaceae > Ambrosiella > Ambrosiella cleistominuta. The sequence continues at coordinate 43,998 of JABFIG010000154.1, read as the reverse complement.
TTTGATGGCTGAGATGGTGTTTTGGAATGTCTTAGAGCTGCACTCCCGAGCGACAAAAATCTTGACGACGCGAGTGAGGTTTTGATTGGGAATGACGGGCATTTGGATAGGACGAGGATGAGCTGTGTTTTCATTAGGCTTCTTGGCAGCAGACTCTGACGAACCTTCTCCGGCATTGTTTTCCTGACTGCCACTTGTCTCCTTCGTCTTTGTCTTTTCTTCGGTTGCCTTAGCTTGGCTTTCTTCATATTCCCGACGGCGGCGGTCCATATTCTGCAAAGGTATCGTGAGACGGTATATTAACTCAGCAAGAAGGGTCATCACTACTGAACTTTCCATGACCAAATCACGATCAAGAAGAGTCAACAAAGAGTTGATAGCAAATCGCTGGGACTTAGACTCCTTCGACAACCGAGTCTTGCTACGACTGCGAGCTGATGCAGGAGTTGTAGTACCACCGATCTTCTTTAAAGAATTACCAGTGAGATCGTGTTCAGTCAGGAAGAGATGGGTGATATGAGGGCTCTTGGCCAAGTGACTCAAAAGGTCAAGGCATTGCTGCACGATAAGAAGCGGGGAGATCTCCGAATGTGTAGAGACCAAAGCTCTGGAAGATGATGCCACAGTAGAGGATGGCGAGGATGTGAAAGTATAGCTGCGTTTAGAGGTGCTCTGAGGGGTCTTGAGAAGATCGCTAGGGCCAGGGGATTCACGAGGACGTTTAGCTTTTAAAGAGAGTTGGCCAAAGCTGCGCTCGACGGCATCCATGTCAGTGCTACCATCTTGGAGAATTTGCAACAGCGTGCTGATGATCTCGATGCGATTTTGGCGGTTCTGGCAGACGTCGTCTAGGACATTGAAAAGCGACGACCGTATAGAGCCTTGCTGAGAGATAAACATCAAGCGAAGAAGAGTGGCAACTCCGGCCTTGTCAAGCATTTGGACTACAGCGGGACGACGAGTTGAGCCCTGTGCCTCAGTTGCAGTTGCATTCTTAGGATTGCTGAGACCGGCAGCTTCCCAGAACGAGGTTCCCGGACGACTGCCACTGAAGAAGTTGGTTTGGAGAACAGGCGGGAAGGGACCAGACCCAAAACTGAAGCTGGACGGAAGAAGAAAATCTCTAGCTAAAGATGGGACATGGATAGTAGCAGATGACCCACCGAATTCTGCTGTTCTATGAGTAAATAGAGATAGTTCAGGAGGGACGTCCTCAATACCTGGAGGGAATCCTCTCGAAATTGATACCCCATCGGTATGACCAGAGCCAGAAGCACCTGCATTTGCATCGGGAAGGGCTGTTGAAGAAGATGCTTGAGCTTGGCTTTGACGGCGTGCCTCATCGCGGTGTCTACGACGTTGCTCTTGACGCTCATGATGGATGATCTCATCGCGTAACTCATTGGGAAGAACATCCAAGAACTCCTGAAACTCTTCAGTTTGGTCCCCTTGAGAGTTTTGACGAGCTTCAGATCGGCGAGTCGAGACAGCTTGAGCGATAACCTCGGCGCGGAACTCTTCAGGCAATGCGGCAAGATATTCAGGATCAATACCAAGTGATGTCACATCAATATCTTCACCATCGATTGTAGTGACAACCCGATCTCGGGGTTCACCAGCAGTTTCATCGGTACCTTGAGTTTCGATGCCTTCCATATTTTCACGAGTAGCAGCAGATTCCTCTGCAACACGAGCAGCAGCAGCGTCTTCAGCGACACGAGCAGCAGCAGCAGCAGCGGCCTCCTCATCTTCCTCTCTACGTCTTTGTTCTTCGACGAGACGGGCCTGACGCGCTCGTTCAGCAGCACGGGCAGCCTCTTGAGCCTCTTGCTCTTGTTTAGCTCGATGGGCCTGCTCAACTTCCTGAGCTTCAGGAGTCAGAGCTGCAGTGATCAAGCAGGCAAGACGAAAAGCTCTGTCTTGGACACTGGTCGTAAAGACGATAGAGGCTTCCTGATCATAACGTACTTGGGTAGTTTGAGTTAAGAAAGCAACCGCATGGTAGGGCTCGACATTAGTGGATGTAGAGGTTTCCCGACGCCAGTCCCCAAAAGAGGTGATGCGATGATCGCGGCCAGGAGACCATTCACCCATGGCCCCAGGGCCAATTTGAAGATGAACAGGTTGACCGCGATGCATGTCAGGCATAGAGGCGATGAGGTCACGGAGAACATTCATTGGGTGCGAAGAACTGTTGAACGAGTGGCTGTGTCTGTCATGGCGGAGCATTCCCTGCGGAATACTAAACGAAAACGCCCCAGGCTGACCAGGAACTGGACGTGGCATAGATGTGCGAAGAGCAACACTGGGACGCAGCAAAGGATTGGCGCCATCTGAATCCATTGGCCCGGGAGCATGGTGTCCATGGGAACGGTGAGTGGACCCAAGCAGACCTCTGTAATTATGGAGATCTCGGCTATGTGAGAAGAATCGAGAGCTACTAGTACGGCCAACACGGTGCCGAGGAGGGGGGGGAATAGGGTTTTCCATGGAAATGTGATCTAAAAGATCATGATCACGCATGTCCCGAGAACGAAGATCATCTAAGATATGTTAGTAGGGTCATTTGATAACTGATTTTGATGAAGTGTATCTTACAAGGGATAAATTCTTCCTCCTCGAAGGCGTAATCATCATCATCATCATCAAGATCCTCGTCTTCTTCTGCTGTTATGTCAGTGAGGTCAGGATAATGATTGTTTGTGGCTGACATACCTTGCATGTCGTAATCGTCCAGTTCAACATTGCTGTCAAACTCTTCGCCCTCTTCGCCCATAACGACACGAGCAAGATTATCCAGGATGTCAACTTCAGGATGACCATGATGGTGATGATGAGGTTCGGAGGGGTCATCAAGTTGAGTATGATACTCATGCTCGAGCTGATTTAAAACAGCATCATCCTCGTCTTCAGCATCTTCACTATTCCACGCCGAACCAATTTCGTCATCGACAGGATTGCCGTCTTCATCAAGCACAATATCATCTTCATCCTCATCATCTTCACCATTGTCGTCATCGTCATCGTCATCCTCGTCCATATCTTCATCCATTTGATCGTCATCCATAACAACCTCAATAAGACCACCGTGAGGACCAACAGGAAGACCAGGATGATTTTCAATGGGGCCCATGTGCTCCATACCTTCCATGGCCTCTAGCTCTTCGTCTTCATCATCGCTGACACCCTCGTCTTCACCGGAGTCCTCTTCGTCGTACTCCATCTCATCACCATACTCATCTTCGTACATGGCTTCATCGTCGTTGTCTAAGGTGAAAGTTAGTGACTCATGTTTCTTCAATAGGGGTGTAGATAGCAACATACCTTCTCCATTCTCTGAGTAATCGTCATCATCATCGCGGATCTCGGCGTCACCAAGAGTAGAATTGCGGTAAAGGTCCGGAGTCTCTTCACGACCTTCATCCATGTCGGACAGAGAAGCTGCGGATTCGATATCATCCTCGTAATCGGGAAGCTCACCTGTGGAGATAAGGTTGTTGAGACTCAGCTCTTTTGCAGTATCAGTGAGAACACGCAAGACTCTTAGGATATGCTTGATTGAACGTCTAAAGCCAGGGTAGTTGAGATCGACGTCTGCAATTGAAGCTGTCAACTTCTCAATGTAGCCCTTTTCAAACATCATGCGGCGTATCTGGAAGTTTGTGTGACTGTTCTGAATCTCAGTTCTCAACGGAGGCACCTCACGATCTTTTTCGCCCACCATATGACTCATGAGTTCGGACAAGCTTTGCATGCGAGCGTACCGAACCTCAAGAGGTTCTTCAGGGACAGTGGCACGCTCGTAAGCTTTGAGAACAGTATCCAAGACAAATGTTCTCACGAACAGAAGGTCAGCGTCATCATCATACTCGTACTTATTCTTCAAGTTTGGAGCAAACTGTTCGGGAGTACGTTGGATTAGCGAAACCAAAAGACGTTGCACATGGTGAGAAGTGGCAGAGCGCTTCTTAGCCACAATAGACTCTGAACTTCCATTCAGAGTGCCTTGGCAGAGGAGACCAGAGATAAGGTAATTGAGAACGCTGCTCCTGGGACGAATCGGAGTGTTGTGTTGCATAGGTGCAGACCGCTTGAAGTTGATGAACTCCATTTTGCAACGGTTGTAGCTTTGAACTAGCTCAGTCAAAGCATTAATCAAGAAACAACGGTAGACAAAAATGGGATGTTCTTCAGGCTTGAAACCGGGCTTAGCAACAGATGCTTTTTTGTCATCTTCTGAAGTAGTAGATGTAGAAGGAACTGATGAATCTTCAGGTCTACCGGAAGGAGTAGCAGTAGGATTGGCGTGATGGGTTTCAGCATCGGTGTCATTATTGGAAGCTAGCGATTCCTGATCATTTACTTCCCGGAACTTCACGAGCTCAGAGAGGAGGAAATGAATCACGCCATCGGGATGTTCAAGGATTGGAATCTTCTTGTTATCTGAGGTCTTGGGGGCATCAGTCATGTCAACATCATCGACAGCCTCCGTAGAAGGCTGGACAGTCTGAGAAGTGGAGGTGCCAGAAGAATCAGCAGGGACCTCGGGTTCACTAGACTGATGCTTGATTTGATCTGGCTGTTCGCGAAGACCTAGATAGTTGCCCTTCCCAGATTCTAAAGAAGAACTAGTCCAGCGAACAAATTTCAACATTTCATTCGTTACCTCAACAAATAACTTGTGTGACCGAAGAGCGACTGCAGGCATAGCCCTAAGATATGAGGGAACATCAATTGTTCTGGAACTCCGGAAATTGGTATCAAAGTAGTTCTTGATCCCATGACGCATTATTTGTTTGATAGTCTGTTCATCCTCAATGATATGACGCAGAATAATCATGATGATACGGTCCAGCTTCTGGCTACGCAACCGGTCGGCACCGAGGGAAGAAATCTGCTTGAACAACATGAAGAGAAGTTGTAGGTTGGACTTCTCGCCAACAATGACAGCAAGCTCGCGATGCCGGGTCAAAACAAGAAGGACCCGCAGAGAAGCAATAGCATGCTGCTCGTTTTTGCCAATGCGACGTAAAAGGTTCAGCGTGTGTTGCAGAAGAGTCTCACGTTGCTCATTGGTGAACATAGCAGGAGAGTTCATCAGCACAACATTGCCTGGCATAGGATCCTTCTGACCAGGAGGCGCCCACTTGGAATCCAGAGGTTGCTCATCATATCCGAGCAAGATCTCGAGGAACATGAGAACATAGGGCACCCAACCGGGAAGAGCTTCTGTGGATGAGCTAGATATTTGAGAAAGAACCCCGATGAATTGATCGAGATTCTCTTGCATCACCTTAAAGTTCTGGTTGAAAAAATTTTTGTCCTGGAGCAATAATGCAAGAAGGTGGGCATAGGCTTGAACAACGTTGTTCTTAGTACGAACTTCCTCAAAAAGGGACACCAAGGCATAGATAACAGTGGTACCGGTCTCTTTAAACTCTTCGCCCCGTTGTTCAACCCTTTCACTCCCTATTAGGGTGAGTATAAGATCTGATAGCTCTACAGCAACCTCGGAATGGAAGCCCAGAATCTCAAGGCTACGGTCAACAAGTTTATCCAATAGCTGCTCGCGAAAAGCAATGATGATCTTGCGGTTCTCAATAACAGCGTTACGCTGTTGATCGGAAGATCCAAATCCACTAGTGCCATGCATACTGACATCTGTGGATTCATCATCCGTACTATCAGAGTCATGTTCGGAGAATGCCTCATGTTCAGATTCGGTTCCGGGAGGTTCAGCTGGGTTCTCGGCCGGGAAAGCCGCAATGGCATCCGGAGGAGGAGGGGCCCTATGCAGTACAACGCCATTCAGAACAGCATCCATATAGGCACCAGCAGGCCCTTCCAGATTGTTTGAGCGGAACATAGCCTCGGTCGCAAGAGATTGCAATTCTTCTTCAGTCTGCGTCAAATTGGGATGTCTTTGACGAACACCATCGATTAAAGGATTAGTGTTGTCACAAACAAACTGTTGAGACTCTGAAGAGAAAGCATAGGAAGCTATAGTCTGGCGAAGATGTAGGGTCAAGGCATTGTCAGAATCCATAGTCGACGATTGGCGTAAGATGTTGATGAGTTGAGAGATCATGAACCGAGATAGGAACTCAACCGCTGGTGAATTCCATAATTTAAGTATGGTCTGGACGATCTCAACCCGAATCTCTGTATTCAAAACTTGGGTGATAGAGGAATTGTCGATCTTTGGAACCTTGCTGCCAATCGTGGTATGGTTGAACTGGTCCAAGGCCTTGGGGTGTAAGAGATCATTGTATATGGACAAAATCTTTCTCAAGCCGAAACGGCACAGCTTGAACAGTTGACTGTTGGCATCGGTCTGGGTGAGCCCTAAAGCGAAACAATTAATGAGCCTATTGAGCAATGGGAACAATCCTTGCGATTGGAAGGCAAGGAAGTTAGGAGGGATGGCCTTATTGGGACTGGACCCATCAGGATATGAATCCTGTATCGAATCTTCGACCAACAAGAGATTCTTGCAAACATAGACATAGTCCTCTAGTGAACTGGGAGGCTCCTTCACCCCCCTCTTTAGCCATTCCAACAATGCACCGAGAGTCTTGGCAAGTTCAACATGCTGACCCCTGATATAGGTGTGTCTTGTAGAGTGACGACGGATAAAGAGCGCTTTGCCATATGCCGCATATAATGAGGGAATGGCAGTCGGGGCAATGTCAAGGAGGAATTTGGCAGTGCTATAACTTTTGTAACGGCACATGGTTTGGATTTGACGTTGCTGGTCCTCGGGAACTCCTGTACAGTGAATTTCTGAATTACCCCAGGCATCGATAATGTGGTGTTCGATGGTGTTCTGAAGAATTGAAGACATGAAGACGTCATCACCAGCACTATCGGCGGACAGAGCCTGGGTAGTGTCAGAAAGATGCCAGAAGATAGGTTGCCAATTCTGAGGTACACATGCGTTGAGTTTGGTTGCTTCGCGGAAACAAACATCAGTCAACTTCCCACATTCAGTGATGAGGCGCTGGTGAAGATCAAATGCTATACCGGGTGGCAAGATACTACTAGACTGAGAGTTTGGAGCCATCGGGAAGCAGCAGCATATTGTGAGTACTAGCATCTGAGTCCTCAACAGCGACCTTACAATATCCTCCCCATGAGTCAAAGCATACTGATCTTCTTCGCTAAGAGTATTAAACTCTTCAAAACGAAGCTTGCGATTCAACTGAAATATTGGCGCAAAGAAAGAGCGACCATCTGACCTGCCCTTAAGGAGAGGCTCAAGACTTTTGAAGGAGTCAATGGCTCGCATGAGCAGAGAAGGGAAATAGACGCATGATTGTTCTTCGGTCAACCGAGCAATGGACGCAAAAAGGGCGTTGAGGGGACTATCAGGATGCAGAACCGTGCTGCTGACGCTGTAACAATCCAGCAGATCCAAAAGCATGTTCAGGCCACCTGCTCTAATGAACTCCCTTTTAAGAGTCACGTTGTGTTCATAAAGTTCCAAGAAGGAACTAAGCTCTTGTAAACAAGTTGTGAAGTCAAAAGTTTCCTTCTTTGGCTCTGGGTCAATATACCCGTCAGGTTTGTCAGAAAGCTTTTCTAGAGGATTGAGATCGGCTTGGCGAAGCTTTTCTGGTAGTTGTTCATTGCAGTGCACAACAATACCATTAGAGTTGATGATAAACATGTGCGTACCCCATTCCTCCATAGTTTTTGGGGCTCTTCCCATTTTACCAACTCTGGTCACCATGCGAATTACTGCCTTGGAGATGGAATCTTTGAGAGCAGGGTGATGGCGAGCAAGTTCATCGAACTGGCGACCAAGATCGACTGCAAGGTTACGATCTTGCGTCATACACTCAAGATGAGGCTTGCTCTCGAAGACTTCAAGCAGGGTCTCGAAGATCCGTGACTTTATAACTAAATCCAAGCCCTGATGGTTCAGAGATATGCTACTAATGGCTGCAGGGATCGCACGAATGGCATCGGCAGCAGGTAGGATTCCCTTGGCTACCGGACGGTCAGAAAATGTAGAATCCTGCCCGGAAGCCGAAGGCTGACTAAACTTCTCAGGTGATGATTCTGCTTGGTGTGAATCACTGAGCTGAGCTGACTCCTCAGTACCAGTAGCCCCCGCAGAAATTTCGTGACCACTAACACACTGCAGGAAACTTCGGATCATGCCAGATTCAGAGATAGCCGCGAAGCTTGTGGGATCATTATTGATGAAATCTGTCAGAATGGAAACAGAGGATGTCCAGATTCCGGACCCAAAGCTGTCAATGTTTTCCAGAATAGTGCGAAGACTCTGGAGTAAGTCGCTTTTATCCGCAAGATTCCGCAGTAATCTATCAGCATTACCATTACTCTGGTACCAGTTACACATGATATGATGCAGGTATTTCAAAGCCCACTTCAAGGTAAGATGGTGCCAGTAGGCTATCCGATAATCGACAGTTTCTGATCTGAGTTCCGGGGGAATACCGCGGATAGGAATCTCGAGCAATGAATCTCTAACTGCGTCGACAACAACCTGAGATACAACATCGAGACCATTTATGTTGAAAAATGTGTTGAAGGCAGGAGAATAGTTAAGGACCAAATTGTCCAGGAACTGCATGATAGTCCCATGGAGCCGCTTCGCTGCAGACGTGGTACAGGTCAACATATCGACCAAAGCCTCAACTAGTCCAGCAGCAGCCATTTCTTGGTTTATCCGGTTGCTCATGGACATGGTAAGAGCCAAGGTCAACAGAGCTCGACGCCACTCATCAAGTTCAGTATCTATGTATTCCAGGGGTTTCGGCATGACAGATTTATCTTCCTTAATACCTACTACAGCTTTACGAACAATGTAAAGCAGGATGCCGTGGTTAACGTTGGCATTCAAGGCAGCAAAGACATCATTGGAACGGGATTCGAAACTGCTTATGTTTTCAAGTAGATTGAAAGCAATGGTCTGGATTGACAACGGCACCTCAACTTGGATAGAAGATCCGCTTGTTTGATGGATCAGCTCAGCAAGCTGGTAGACCAACTGGTATTTACGCGTCTCGTCAACATCGTAACGTAAGCACTTATCCACAAACGTCTGCTCTTGGTGAATAAATGCCAGGTTTAAGATGGCCAGCAATCTGATGGAAAGGATTTGCCGACGGGTTTCTAGGTTTCCGAGCAAGGCTTTGGCAATACGTAACCTGTGCAGGACTTCATACCGAGAGCTGGCGGGAAGGTCTGAAGGAAGTGAAGACAGGATACCAGTCATAGATTTGGAGACGACATCTACTTGCCTGACTTCATAGACCTTTTGCCAGTTGGTGTTGTTTTCCGGGGTTTCGGGTGCAAAGGACACGCCTCGAGATTTGGTAGGAGACGCATCATCAGTCATTCGAGTTGACCGAGTTGCACTGGATGATCCCATTGTTGAACTTCGTCTTAGAGATGTGGGGGTGTGAGGATTCGTAGACGAGCTCTGACGCTCCGTATTAGCTGGTTCGACATTGGTTGAATTCTGAGAAGGCTTCTGGGGATAATAAGTAACACGAATGTCACCCCATCCATCCCATCTGTTATTGTCTGGACTTAGAATTGCCAGAAAATCAGTTGCATATTTCGGGGAACTTAAGCGAGAAACATGAGAATTCGCTCTGTCCTTGCCTTTGTTTGGGGTAGTGACGTCAGATGATAGAAGGGAAGTCTTGACGAAGGCTTGTGTGAGGCACTGAACTCGATCGAGCTCGATGTTGTAGTGATTAGCCAATAATGCGTTGATCTGCCGAGTGTTGTTAGAGCCACCAAGTCTCTTGACAGAAGCCTGGTATCTGTGGGCGAGTTTTGATCCGACCAGCAAAGTCTCAACCAATAGTGTAAGAGATGTAGTGTTGAGTATCTCATTAAGGTGGGCACTACTGGCATAGATACTTCGGTTCCCGCATCTCTCAAGAAGGAGAGAGGTAAACTTCAGTACCGCCTCCACAAGTTCACGATCTCCTTCGTTTGAGTAACCTTCTGCAGACAGATGCTCTATATCCCACGTCGCATCATCAGCGAACTCCAAATTCGGTACTTGGTTTTGGAGAAGATGGGTGCTAAAATCTTCCAACTGGGGTCCCTTATCGAGTTTATAAGTTTGCGTAAAAGCAGCCAAGATATTATCGAAACGGTTCAGTAGCGGGATCCAGTGATATAAGTCACCACGTGGAAAAGGCCAACCGGAGGGGAATGTGGTAAGCTTCTTCGGTAGTTTGGGGAGCGGAGTTGCCGTCGCTTGGTTCACGAATTCGGTGAGCCACGGAGTCTATCATAGCAAATTCTGGTTAATGGAACTCATCTCATTCGGTAAGCAATGCGTACTTACCAACGCCAGCCGATGCTTGGCTTGTATTGTGCGCGTGATTTTTCCCATTGTCGATTTTATGGGCAATCTTGCCGCAGTTCTACTTCAAGTATATCCGGTTCAAATGTGCGGAATTATTGGAGAAGGGTGAGTTGATGAAGTGGCGAAAATTGTGTGTACGCCAGATCTCGTCAATGACGTTTGTTCGTCAATTTACGACGCGGAATATCGTCAGTCCGTTGGTGTAGACAAGAACTGGCGAATTCTACCGGATTATGTTGGTCGGCAGATGCGGGGCGTCGTGAATGTAGAGACCAAGATGGACGTAGCGCACAATTCAAGAACTCGGCGGTGGCAATTGGGTGAATCACGCCGTGATGAGGGGTGGTGGCGGGTTGAATGTTGATTTGCCGTTAAATGAGACAGAGCAAGGCTGTAGTACTAAAGAAAAAAAAAAAGTAGCAGGGTTAGCACGAGCATACAAATGTGGAATGTTTTATGGAACTCTTATAAGACCATGAATAGCAAAAAGGATGCGGACTGCCGGGTATGAGCACGGAATCAGATTTCGCAGATGTTCCGGAAGGGGAACACATATGGGAGCCCAAAGTAGCCCATATATATGTTGTATACTGATGCAGGCAGTCATTCACAGTGTTCAACATGGTGTATTAAATCAATCGTTTGCCAACCCAGTTCATCAGGACCATTTAAAATCATAGAATGCAGATGCAAGGGTCCCATAAGGTCGAATGCAGCACCCCATCAAAGATGCTGATAGTGACTTTCGAGTACAACAACATGGAACTCCGTGATCGGGTGTGTATCAGTTATACAATGAAAATCTAGTCTGACTTACCAAAAACGTAACTAATGAATTGATATTAGGACTTGAGAAATTCCAGTTGTCAAAGATCGTGAGCTCGGAACATTGGAGTCTGGAGATTGCTTTAGTAGCTGTACGTAGATTCTTGTATCAAGATTTACTGCCAACAATTGTTTGTGTAATGTTTACAGGGTAAAGAGCAAATACGTTCCTAGACTTGATATTCACGCATACATCAAGTTTTGAGACTTTGCTATCTCAGGACCCGATCGACACTTACCATTTGTGTAATAACCACTTCGTTCTTGCGGTCGAGGGTAAGGTGAAAAGATCGAGCGTTCAATTTGTGCATGCGATACTTTGAATGCGCCCACTCGCAGCGGCTTGTGGGTGGCAGATGCACTCGCACTCAGGAATATATGAACTGTTGATGAAGATTAGGTTGTTTTCAGTTCTTGATGAGACAGATATAGGATACGATGGCCTAATCAGCCTAGTCAAGAAAATAGGCCGAGAGTCGAAGTTTTTTTTTTCACTCGCAGGGCTATGTGTGATGGTGGATTATGACGCTCTTTCCTTGATATCGGCGGACCGCACTTTCTGTCGGTTTCCAAAATGATCACCAGAAATGTGGGTAAGCTTGTACAAGCTATAGGAGCTCAAGCCATAGTGGAGCGCTTGCTTACAAACAATTATTGTGCCGGCGTTATATCAATGAACTATCTGACCGCCTTGTACCTGCGTGCCACAACAGTCCTTCAATCCTGATATACCTGTTGGTTCTTTGTAAAGCCAGCGAATATTTAGGTGATGATTGATACAATATCCAACATGGCGTCCAAGATCAATTCTGATGAGATGATTCTACCTCCAATAATAAACTTTATGAGAATCCAGCGATTCTCATATTGTTATTCTATAGGGTTTAGGTTATATTGTTATCATTATGACGTCATCCATAACTAAAATTCCTATATAACACAGGGTCCTCAGAGCCTTAGAATAGGCAAGCTTTAACTCGCAATATAGCCCATTAGCTCTACTATGAACTCGCTATAAAAATATATCACTGATCTTGACTATATCACTTTTAAATGCAGAATAGTTTGTGGTTAACATAGCTTTATAGATGGTGATTTCTGTCCGCTTTGCAACAGCTAGATGGCCCATTGGTCTAGTGGTATGATTGGCGCTTCGGGCTTTACGGTCCTTCAACGGTTCACTGTGAATGTGCCAGGTCTCGGGTTCGATCCCCGAATGGGCCCCTATTTTTTCTTTTTGTTTTTTTTTTTCCTTCCATTTTATTAGAATATATCATGATTGCTGTCGCATATTTGACCATAAGCTCTCACTTTGTTACAAAGTGAGTTGACTGGAAGTTACAAATGAGAAACACGAGTTTGCATTCCAAGGGAAAATTAGGAAATCATGTGACAGAAACCTGGTGGCAAGCTTATGCTGACATGAGATATTTCCGTGATAGGAGGACAACAAGTGAGTGATACGTTTTCTCAAACTGCCCTCTCATTGACGGCTGGTCACCGCCACGCCATAATGAGATTCCCCAGGCGTTGAGTCTGGGGTCCAGATAAATAAGAAGGGGTTCGCTTATGATTGATGGATGAACGGGAGCTGCAGAATTGGAAATATGGATTGATTGATCAACTTGAGAGCACATCTGAAAAAGGTTTCTCGGGTCCTTTTCCTTCTCTTGTGAAACTCCGAGGACAAACCCAAGAACTGAATCTCCTAGACTTGCTCACAGAGGTGCATGCATGTGAGATTGTATGTCATGACTGCAATTAGGTGTGGAGTCGACGTCTGCATCTACTTGACTTTATACACATAAAGTTGCAATTGCTGCAAAGTGAGTATCTGAGGGTCAAGCAAGCCGGGGTCAGCGGACTATCTGCTCACAAGGCTAGTTCTTGCCAGCTGGAAAAGGAGGAGAGGGAATTTGAGAGGGCTGGGATGCATACTGCTGCATGGCAGAATGATGATAAATGTAGCGTCATAAGCTAGTGGGACGAAGAAGCCACTCGAAACTGGGAAGTATATATCTGTTTACATATCATTGTCGATATCAGAAGAGAGCACAAGAGCGGGTGTTGATATGTAGTGGCTTACCCCTAGGCTGTGCTTAACTAGCAGGTCAAAGCTGTCTCTTGGCCAATACTGATGCATCTTGATATGTGGGACACAATCAGCTGTTGGACGACATGCGCCGGTGACATTCATATGAGATCGAGGAACCATGGCTGGGCATTAGGTATCACGGGAAGAGACATTTTCAATGAGACATTATGGACACGAATCGCGCTACTGTGCGTCCCCATCCCAGACTTTTGCCAGATCTTCGCTCCGCACGTCTATAGGGTCAAGACCGAAACGGTTAAATTCAGTGTTTGAGATTGTGTTCATCTTTTGTTCCACTCTAGAATGTGTCAATGCTACTGGGGATCTGCTTAAGACTTGCGGGCGAAGCGTCAGTATCATCGACAATTACGGACAAAGACGAAGGCCTTGGATTATGCAGTTGCCAGCTGACATAATCATCGGGAGATGTTAACATCGGGGTGGCGAACGAAATAGAGAGGATATTCCCCTGATCTAGTGAGTTACCCGCTAAAGGAGTGGTCCCCCTTCTCCTGGGCTCGGCCAATTGTGAATGGGCGCAAAATGAAGGACTTGACAGCCGGGGATTCAGGGCCCTGGCGCTAAATATGGGCGGAGCCATGGTATTGCAGAACAGACAGAGAGTTGAAGAGAGGTTGTATTGAAGAGCTTTGAGAAAAGGATTTGGGGGGTTTTTAATCCTTTTTTAATTATTATTTTTTCTCTTTTTCTAATATGGGATTTACCCCTCCTGGATGAAGCTGTGACACTTGAAACTTTGCGGAGGACCAGTGGCAATGGATTAATGATTGGGCGAAGCAGTTTTTAAGCTGCGGACTCTGAAGCTGCAAATGCCCGCTGTAAATATATTAACAGTTAGTCTAGAGGCGTACAGGAATAGAGAAATCGAGAGAACCCGGATGCAAAGATGATGGGTGGCATGCGCTGATGACCTTTCGTTTTGTCCGTCATGATCCTAATGAAATAATCTTCATCTGGTGATAGGATCTGGTAGCCATATAATAATTATTATCTCTTCAGGATCTTTGGTGATTTTCGAGGAATATGCATTGCGACTTGAGGGGTCCACTTCTCACTTCCCACAGCATAGCATTTTTATTTGCATGCTTTCATCAGAAGCAACAAATCCCGTCCCCAAGTCTCATTGACTGATTCACTTCTTTGTCCACGGACCCACTTTCCATCTGGACTTGCTCTTCATCCTAATCATCGTCATCGATCTCATCTAGTGATCGCTTGCTGGGCCTCTTCAGAATTCCTCCCTGAGCTCTCTGTATATTTCTCTCCCCTCTCGCCTCACTCCAGATCCTGGCAGCGATCCTGGACAAGTCTGCTGCGTGCTTGCCTCTTATGCTGGACCGTCGCGCAAAAGCCCAGGCCAGGATTCTCGCAGCACGCAAAGCAACGACACAGACGGACCATTGACGAGAAACCGTTGGCAACGAAAGAGCAAGGCCTATCTATACAACTGGAAAGTTTCTCTTTTCTCTTCTGTTTCCATCTTCTTGACTATCTTCTTGACCATCTTCTCCTCATCTTTTGTCTTTCATTCCTTTTTCAATTTGCTTTTTTGCTTTTCATTCTTTTCATATACATCAGGCTTGGTTTGCGGCTCGTCGATGTTTCCCAAGTAAACGACGAGATTCTCCATTACTTTCCGTGCCAACGCCATCAACACCAACTGGTCTTCTTCTGCCATCTCATTACATCGAAACAACATATTTTCCTTACGAAGCACTTATCAGAGCAACAAGAACGAGAAAGCAGCTTTTGCCATTTTATATACACATCCGTTGAAGCTGCATCATACTGCAACTTTCTGCTCCTGAGCTACAAGCGAACGAATCGATTCAACACACCAATCACTATATTTCGCCATATACTCCTCCCTCCTGAGGCCGACATAACTGGCATACCTCATCGTTCAACCCACAAAACAATCAGAATTCAACATCAGATTTCCCTAAACATCTGGGCGAGAGTTCATTATCTGCAAAATCGAGATCAGATCATCAATTGAAATTACCCCGGTCCTAAGGATTTTCCATTCTGGGACTTTGCACCTGAAATCATAGGGCAGGTCTCTTACTGGAAGTACTACGGACTCCCGGTAGACATCTTCAAGCCAGTTGGTTCGAATAGCCTTCACCCTCTGCTCCGGTCTCCTATCATCAACCCCATATCATAGAATGACAGAGATTTTCAATATGAACGAGACAGTCGAGGTCCGCAGCAGCTATGCGCCATCAGAAATGGATTCCGTAAGTTGACACCAGTCGATACCATGCAAGAACTGCAGGCTCCTTTTGCGCATACCGAACAGCCAACCTAATCAAAACCCACCATTCTCAACAGGACTACTACGAAGATGCCGTCTCCATCCGATCGCTTACAAACCGGGCCTCTTCGATCCATACCCGCCGGGCTACCTATCTTGCTAAGACCGAAGAGGAGTCTGACTCTGATATGAATCATTCTGACTCTGATTCCGACGACGAAGCATTGATACAAGCTGAACACAAGGCCGATGCAGCTGCCTTGGCGGCCGACATTGAAGATGAGGAAGATGAGGACGATACTGCCGACGAGGGTAAGACGGACAAAACGACCATCACATCCGCTCACACCTCACCAGCCAGCAGTCCAGACGCTAGCAAACGATCTAGCACTGCCAGCAGTATCAACAGTCAACAGAAACACCGCCTCGCCATGGGTCAACAGCCCGATCTGGCTGTAGTTATTCCCATGCCCATGCCAACTGCTTCTATTAGTGTCACGTCACCAGTAGGCAGCTTGAGACCAATCACGCCAATGGCCCCAATGTTTGATCATAGTTTGAATGAAGCCATGAATCTAGATAATGTCAGTTTGGATGACGATATGGCGCCGCCGGCGGTGCCAGTCAAGGATACCCCGTCGCCACCTTCACCGGCAAAAGTGGAGATTACTGAATCTGCTCCCGCTCCTCCACCTAAGGGTAAGTGTTTTTATTTTATTTCCCTTTGCTGATTTCGCAGTCAATTTCGCCTTTGTGTTTCTTTTTTTTTTCTGTTAAATATTTTCTGGGAGAAAGTCTTTCGCTTATTTTGTGTGTCGGCTGTCATTTCTGTTGTTATTGCCTATTTGGGCTATTCCAGTGAATTGCCATATCCCCTTCATTGACGTTGTCCCGTCCCAGACTTTCAGTCAAGTTCCCTGCATCACCAAATGGAAAAAACGCCACTCACCTCAAGGGTCCTGATGTATCTAGTATACATCAGTGCAAAAGGAAAACAACCCACTGGCAATTTGGTAGGTCATGCAGCTCGCATATTTGCGATCCAGTGGACCCATTCAAGCTTCACGCAATGTTCACTACAAGCCGCTGCAGACTGCCCTGATTCGTCTATTTCACAACCTCACCCTGGCACTGACCGTATCTGCTCCTCCATTCCCAACCTGTCCAACAAAAGTATACTTCCCTGTCGCCCACACCATGCAGCACCTGGTGCCTGTGTGTACTAGCTCGAGACCGCCAGTATTTATCATTCACGCCGTGTCTATCTGCACGATGCAAGTCTTCACTGGGTCAAACATGGTGATATAAAAGATGTCATGATTTACCAGGGCCTCTTGCCTTGTCGTTGCGGGACCAACAATGCACAGATTTGCCGTTAAAATCTAGGTGGTTTCCCCCCGGGACGTCTTCGCAGAAGTGCGGTGTGGCAAGCTCCACGCCTAACCCCTCCATAATGCATGAGCCACGGAGCACTAATGGAGCACTGGATGAAGCTTCAATGCAACTAAAACTCCCAGCTTGCTCTCGTCTAGCTATGATTCTGCCGTCTCATCGTCCTACTGCTCGCTCATTGTCACTGTTGTGTTGCTCCTCACCTGACTTCTGTGCTCCCTTTCTAATTTTTGACGATTTCCCCCCCCTGCCATCCTGTTTTTTTTGCTGTCACTATTGACTGCACTAATTCCTGTACCTCTCTTATATGCTGGAAGTTGGTTGTCACCACTAGCTCGGATCACTTAGTATATGTTATCTCTTTTAGAACAGACACACTAACTAGCACCGTCTTTCTACGGTATTATTTGCAGAGCTGACTCCCCCCACCACTACCACCGCTCTTCCAAAGTCACATGTTGCCCGGACACTGTCTTTGAGTAGTCTGACTTCGGCCCTACCGTCTTTGCCATGGTCACCGGCGGCGTCTGATGCTTCAGCAAAGACCCCCACTCCGTCGCCGAAACCAGTTCTTGCGCCTTCTCCTGCGCCTACACCGCCTGTCCCTGTTGTTAACACCCCCCCAGTCCGCCGACTTACCTCTCCGTTCTCTTGGCTTTCTCGCAGTAGCTCTCGTGAGCGCGACCCTTCCACCATGGCCTCTGCTGTTGCCAAAGATACTCGTTCCCGACGCAACACGGGTGGTTCTGTTGCTACGCTCAACAGCAACTCTGAGATGATGCTGCAACGTCTAGAGGAAGAGGATGATAGTGATGATGAGATCCACAACCCTCATCGGGCTAGCCTGAAAGACCGGTTCAAGGCTCTCCGTTTGAAAGAAGAGTCCGGTGCTCTTGACATTGAAGACTTCCATGGACATGGAACTTTGACTTCTGATGACTCCGAGCTGAACGACAAGAATATTCTATCTCCCCTTGTTACTAACCCCAACTTGAACCTGCCACCTGGTACTGTGTCTGGTATCTCTGCCGGTCCTTCGGCTTCCGAAACTACGGAGGTTGACTGGGATCTCTGGCAAAATGTTGTTTGTGACGGCCCGGCCGCTGTTGCTCGATCTAGTGCTGAGGAGCTCAATGCTGCTATCGCTAAGGGCATCCCACATGCTATCCGTGGTGTCATTTGGCAGGTTCTGGCGCAAAGTAAGAATGAAGATCTGGAGCTCAAGTACCGTGAACTTGTTGCCCGTGGAACCGACAAGGAAATTAAGAACCCTATTGGCGATGCTGTTCTGTTTTCCGGTAGTAGCAGCCTTAGCACCACTATTGCCGGTTCTACTAACAGTAGTCTGCCCACTGTTGCCGAGAATGTCGACTCTTCTGCCTCTTCGGTGCACTCTAGCCGTAGTTGCACCCCTGGGATGAACAGAACTGCCTCTCCTGTGCCGAGCAATGGAATGGACGAAGCTTCTCTAAAAGCTTTGGCAGCTGCGGCAGAAGAGAGGGCCCGTAAACAAAAGGAGGATGCTATCAACTTGCAGAAGCTCGAGAAGGTCATTCGTCGTGATATGGGTGCGCGGACAAGTTACTCCAAGTATGCTGCTGCGCAAGGATTACAAGAGGGGTTGTTTGGTGTTTGCAAGGCGTATGCTCTATTCGATGAGGCCGTTAGTTACGCCCAGGGGATGAACTTTATTGTTATGCCTTTGCTTTTCAACGTAAGTCGCATGTGTATTTTCCGGTGGTGTTATGTTACAAATTACTAATTATTTGCTTTGCACAGATGCCCGAGGATGAAGCTTTCTGTTTATTGGTGCGCCTCATGAACCATTACCACCTTCGCGATCTTTTTATCCAGGATATGCCCGGTCTTCACATGCGTTTATACCAATTTGAGCGCCTACTTGAGGATCTTGAGCCTCGTTTGTACTGTCACCTCCACCGCCGTGGCATCTCTCCTCACCTATATGCCACCCAGTGGTTCCTTACTCTCTTTGCCTACCGTTTCCCTCTTCAGCTTGTTCTCCGCATCTATGATCTTATTCTGTCTGAGGGTCTGTCAGCCATTCTTAGGTTCGGTCTTGTTCTCATGCAGAAGAATGCCGACACTCTTTTGGGTATGCACGATATGCAGCAACTGACTGTTTTCCTCCGTGATCGCCTGTTCGATGTTTATATTGATAAGGATCCTTCAGCTGGTGGTATCCTTGAAAATGGATTCTTTGGCTCATCGTCATCTAGCCTTGACAAGGAGGTTTACCGTGCCGATCAATTGGTCCGTGATGCCTGCGACATCAAGATGACCCCCGAGATCCTCAAGACCTATGCCGCTGAATGGGAAGAGAAGACCAAGGCTGAAAAGGAGCGTGAAGAGGAACTTGAAAATCTCCGAACCGCCAACATTAGCTTGACTCAGCGTCTACGCAAGATGGAGGAGCGCCTAGAGGTATCCGACCACGACCAAGCCATCATGGCCAACGAGCTTGTCCACACAAAGGTCGAGAACGAAGAACTTAGAGACGAAAATGAGTCCTTGCGCGGGCAAGTCCGCGAGCTGCGCATTGTCATCGAGCAGCAGCCCGAAGAAATTGAAAAGACGTGGAACCTCGAGCGTGATGACCTCATGAAGAGAAACCTCAAGGTCCACGAAGAAAATCAGCGTCTGGAGGCCGACCTTGCAGCGTTGGAGGAGGAGTTGGTGCAGACTAAGCTTAAGTATGCTGAAATCAACTCTCAGCATGAGACGTTGAATCGCAGATGGACGGATTTGAAGAAGCAGTTTACGTAGAGGGCTGGAAAAGGTAGTAGTATGCTCATTTTGGCAGGTACTTCTGGCAGAGGTTTGTCCTTTTTTTGGTATTTTTTTTCTTGTTTATCTTCATGTGAGGGGGGGGGTGTCTTATTTTTTTTCTTTTGGCGATTGTCATTGGGTTGTTTTTGCGTTGGGCTTCTAAGCTGTTTTGATGTCTCTTTTGTATATATCTCCATGCACTCATGATCATGCTGTTGAGTTTTTGTTTTTTAGTTCAGATGTGTTGGATAATTGATTGAGAAAAAAAAAGGCTGTATTGCCATTTATTAACATTTGATATTGGAACAACCAAGAGGTGGTGGCGTGATTTGCAGTGGAGTGTTGGTGGAGTTTGGTGTAAGTGGGGTCACAAGATGTTGGAGTGTAGTGTTGACCGACTTTTATGTGAGCCCCTCTTTTCATAGATTTTCAAGCTGTAGGATCCACATCATGAAGAACAGCCCGAATTTGTAGCATGATCGTCACCAACAATAGTCATTTACATATACAATTCACATGGAAGCTCATTACATACAATCATAGTGAAAGAAATGTCTGGAAGCTCCGTATTAATTGTTTAGGAGGGGGAGGGGGAGTATTCAAAACAATGTTTACTTTTTTGATTTCTTTCATTCAAATTTTGAGAGTGTTGCTGATACCCAATCCCACTCTCTTGCCATCAGATGTCCGTAACAAGGCCTGTTACGGACATTGTCGAATACCGGGGACAGGAGACGTTTGTCTTCCCCCAGTCACTCAGTTAATCTTATAACTCAGACCCGTCCCCCCCCCCTCAAAAAAAACATGAACTCCGTAATACATTCCTGAAAGCCGTTTTCCCCTGTATCCTGAAAACATACAAAAGGTCTGAAAAAAAGCAGCAAGAAACACAGTAAATGGCTGAAGGCAAAAAGTAACACCAAGCGATTTTTATTGTTATCAATGGAGCGAAACCGCTTATTTGTGCAGCTTGCGCTGGTAGAAAGCCAGCTCCTCACCCTCAAGGATGTAACCGTCGCAACGACCGGACTGACCAGGGCGGGAAGCAATGACAGCAAAGAGACGACCAGCCTCGAACTGCTTCTCGAGAGCATGATCGACCTTGCCGCTGGCAGCGAAACGAGCAGCCTGCTTCTTCTCAACAGACTTGGATTTGGACTCGGTCTCCTCGGTCTTACCAGCCTGGGCACGCTGGCGTCTGCGGCCAAGGGGCTGGCCATAGTGAGCCTCATACCACTGACGGAAGGGAGCGGAGTCGATCTGGACGACGGCGGACTTGGTCAGGGTGTTGGTGCGGACTAGCTCGTTGTTGGAGGGATGGTAGACGACACCGACGATACGGGTTTTGCGGGTGGTGCCCTCGGAACCCCAGGCGAAGTTACCGGTGTCCAAGCGAAGGGCACGGTATTTGTGATTGCCGCCGCGGGTGCGGACAACGTGGATGCGCTTCGGGCCGATACGAGTGTTGGCACCCTGGCGGCCAGCCTCGAAAGCTCTCTTCTTCCCTATCGGCAAAGGTCAGAACGCATGGTTCTCAAAAAGTTCTGAGTTCGCATACGGGCTTTGAATGTTATTATATCACGTACGGTAGTAGGCGCGCTTGGCACCAGTGGCGGCGCGCTTATGGCGAGAGTCTCTGGAGATACCCATTTTGTCGGTTGCTGTGAAGAGAACAGATGTCAGCAATCATGTCATGATTGAAAGACGAATGTGGGAGGGGCCACAGTTCAATCAACGGACCGAGAGGGACTCTCGATGCATTGTCATCATGGCAGGCGGGGAGCAAAAACTTCGACTTCGCTTGCGAACGGGATCGGACACCGGACAACTGGACTGACGAGAAATCGTACAGATGCAAATTTCATCAACGAGGTCGAATAGTCGGAAATCATGATTGCCGTTCACATGTCGACAATTTCTTGCAAGTTGCGGTGGTCGTGATTACCGTAGCTGTCGAAACCGAGTATAGGGGTCTGTACTGACCTGATGAATGTTTTGGTCACCAGAAATCGGATCGATGATGCTCTGAGAGAATTCGAGTATTTTGAGCAAAAGGTATGGCAAAGATTATTTTCCTGGGATTTGTAGCGAGGGCTCGTCACCCCACAAAAAAGCGGATAGTCAATTTTGTGCGCTGTGGTGACGCCACAGAGATAAGATAAAGCTAGTGGAGTAAACGCCACATTTGAAGTACCTTTAACCCAAATTTGGTAACCACGAACAAAGCAAAACGATATTCAATGTGATGGATCTTAGTTAAAAAAGGCTGGTAATGAGTGTAAACGGCTATCAAAATGACTAGAATTTATTTCGCGAAAGACATAGTACACCATGATCGCAATAACGGAGTCATTGCCAGCAACTCGAACCAAAGTCCACGTTCCCAATAAAAGTGAGTCTCAGAAGACGAAGCCAGGAACGAATTTATGTAGCAATTAATCCGCAATTGATGTATCAATTTGATTTCACATGTCATCACCATCGTTGAGGTCGGGTCCCACTCCTGACTTACAAAATCATAAAAAATCCCTGCTCCTCCAACCTAACGACAATCCCGTCGGATTTCAACTGACGGATTCCGTCAAACCCCCCCAGTATCGCTGACTAAGAACATAATCTCCAACGATTTGGTAGGATTTTACCACGGCAGAAAATCAGTCCCAGAAGCTCCGATGTGAATTTGCATCCCATTGATCCCGCAGCTTGTCACAACCTTCTAATCAGCTCTCCCAACAAGCACAGATATCATGGTCTCCATTACGATTAAGCTTTCCAATAGAGCGAAGCTGCTCAAAAAGCTTCCCAAGGACATCACTATTACCGAATCGACGACTGTTGAGGAGCTCAAGGGTCTCGTTGCGAAGCAGTGTGGTATTAGCGATCATAATCGCATCGGCCTCTACTACCCAACTACCAAGAAGACAATCAAGAACCGCAAGGCTGTTGTTTCTCAGGAAGAAGATATTATCAATAATGCGGAGATTCTTGTCAAGGACCTCGGTATGTTTCCGATATCTCCAAAAACATCCATAAGATCCATTCTTTTCTAATCGCATTGCTCTGTATAGGTCCCCAGATTGCCTGGAAGACAGTGTTCCTGGTTGAGTACTTTGGACCCATCTTTTTTCACGTCGCCTTCTACTACCTACGTCCGTTTATCTACTCCGGAGCCGTCAGCACCCCTCTCTCTAACACCCAGGTGCTCACCTTCTGGATGATTGTCCTCCACTTCGTCAAGCGTGAGCTGGAAACCCTCTTCATCCACAAGTTCTCGGCCAGCACCATGCCCGCCTTCAACATTTTTAAGAACTCCATCTTCTACTGGTTATTCGCCGGTCTCCTGTCCGCCTTCTTCATCTACACCCCTACTGCTCTCGCGGCCACCGCCTCGGAGCCCCTGGTTGACTACGCCGGCCTTGCCGTCTACCTGTTTGGCGAGATTTCCAATGGTCTCGTTCACCTACACCTCTCTTCTCTGCGTTCTCCTGGTGGTACTGAACGCAAGATTCCCACTGGTTACGGCTTCAACATTGTCACGTGCCCCAACTACATGTTTGAGGTGATCTCGTGGCTGGGCGTCATCATTGTCAGCCGGAACTGGGCTGTTGCTCTCTTTATTGCTATTGGTGCTGCTCAAATGTCGCAGTGGGCGCGTGGTAAGGAGATTGCCTACCGCAAGGAGTTTGGCGACAAGTACAAGAAAAAGCGTTACACCATGCTTCCCGGTCTTTTCTAAGCACAATAGGAGTTGTCATGCTGTAAAAGCGTAGGATTCGTGAGTTTGATTGGTACTGAGGATGCGGTGATCTCGAAAGAGAAGCTATTACATTTGAATATAAAACGTATCATAATACTATGTCATAAAATACATAATTCCTTCCTAAAATTTGGTGTAACCAATCTACAACTAAACAGAAAGATATAAAACAAAAAAAAGAAATCCATAAAGTAAATTCAGCATCAATGCATAAGTGACAAATCGTCGATATCATAACAAGAAATCCATCCCAAACAAATCAAAAAACATCCCAACAAAAAAATGAAAATGATATCCCAAAAGATGAAACCGAAAAGAGCAAACAAACCTCACCAATAACAACATCAACACCATTTTCGTTTTTTTTTTCTTGTTTCTTCCTTTTTTGGTCTCATGTTCCAGTCTCAAACTCTTCTCAAGATCTCCCACTACTCACCGCTCTCATCGCCACTAAAGCACTCCTACCCTCGCCCCCCGCCGCTGCAAAAGACCCCACACCACATCCGCCCACCTCAGCCAAACTAATGTCTCCCCTCAAACACTCCACGGCCAATCCCCTTGTCTTCAAAAACCTCAACTTCCCACCAGCCACCGATGCCACCGTTGAAACCGGCGACGCTGGAATCCTCGGCCTCACTATCCCCATCCCCATCAACAATGACCCCGTATCTGGGGCCGGCACTGATGCCGTGACAATCGATAATGGTCGTGGGCGCAGTGGGTGAAGGAACGGCCCTGTTCGCATTGCTATGGGGATAGACGAGATGGTGAGGGATCCGGTGATAAGGGGATCGGGAACGTAGGAAATGCGCGGAGTAGCGATAGAAGAGTAGCTGTCGCAGTCGGGGCAGAATTCAGAGGGGCAGGAGTGGTCATCAGTAGCAGCGGTAGGTGTGAAAGGACCGGAATCACTGAAAATCTCGTTAATAGAGGCGGGGTTTCTGTGCTCGATATCATCATCAACACCATCATCATCATTATTGTTGTCGCCGTCGAGGTCATCGAGGTCAGAGTCATCGCTGATTTCGCCCTTGACAGCCTTGATGGTGCGGTCTATGATCAACATTTCCCGTTCGAGATACTCAGCCCAGTTTCTGAGGGCGCCCATTTCCTTGCGGCGCCTCTCCGTGTCGCCGACGAGGAGGGCGAGCTTCCTAGTGGTGTCAGAGAGGGCTTGAGTATCTTTAGATACTTGGCGAGTTTGTGAGGATATGGAGGCGGCTGCGCGGTGGAGGGTGTGGGCGCGGTGGGTAAGCGTGGGGTCGACGATATTGCTGATGGAGGCGACGACGGCGGCGCGGGCGGATGAGATTTCAGAGGGGGTGGGGGATATGGTTGTGGTTGGAGCAGTGGAGGGGGCAGTTGTGGTGGGGGAGGGGGGCATAGAGGCGGAAGTGGGGACGGAGATGGTGGACATGGTTGGCGGGGCGGATCTGCTTTGGGAAGGTTTAAAGATGCTAGTGCTCTGTGAGGCGATCTTTGAAATAGAAGATGGAGATGAAATGTTGATTACATCAGATCGTGATGTAGTGTTGTATGTTGCGATTTGAATAGTGGTACGGATGGCAAGTGGCAATCAAGTGCAAACCTGAAGTCCACAGTGTATTCCCGTGTATGACACACGCAGAACAAGACCAGATGTTTATACGTGAATATCTGGCAATATTGTAGATGAATCCTGAGATGTTTGTTGTTCGGTGTCTCCCGAGCTCAAGTGGCTAAGCGGGTATATAAGATGGATGTACTGAGATATATAGATGTCGTTAGTTTTCGTATGTCACTGTACCCAGTATCAGTGTCACAGTAGCAGCATGTGTGTTGTGTGTGTGATATCCGCCTTGGACCACACAAGCGCTGCGGTCGTCAAAAGCTGTCAAACTAGTCGCTAATCTATCAATGTTTTATTCTGTCTTTTTGGTGACGTAAGAAACAAACGAAATGAAACATAAAGAAACTGATAAGATGGTAACGAGAAGAAAAGAATGCAAGAAATACAGTTCAAAGTCTAGATTTTCTAGATTTTCTGCCTCCATCATTTTTTCTTTTATGCTTCTTTCCCATTATAAACCACATTCTCTCCCACCACCCCCCGGCCCCATCAGTTCAGCGGCATCCAAAAGAACGGCAGGTGCGCAAAAGAGGGACACGAGTATAGAATCCTACTTTTCTTAGTTCTCAGCTTTTATTATTTTCTCGTTATTTGTCTTTCTGAATTTGGCTCGGTTTAATTTTTTTTGTTTTGTTTTGTTTATTTTGGGTCTGTTTAGACCAGCAAATTTTCAATGCTGGTTTCAATGAAACGTTGATGTCCAAAGTCTCTGCCCAATCGAACACAACCTCCCTCTGCCCACCACATTAGGCTGCAACCCGTCACCAAACCATTCATCACCACTAACCAACCAACCAAAAATCTACGTAAATATATATCTATCTCATACTGCTACTGTACCGCAACCGCCCAAACCTATCATCTGCATAACCCACATCAGCGAACCACTATCATCGTGCATCACTATCTCGTCACACTCATCGATAGAAACCATCCTCCGTCATCCATCTACAATCTATCATGACAACCCTCAATCACAAGGTAACCAACTATCGTCATGCAAATTTGTCGGCGTCTTTTTTATCTAGTAGTGAGGTTGATAGAAAAGCGGTGGGTGAATAAGTAGGCTTGAAGTGATGAGTTTGCCAGTGGCATTAGTTTAGTTCTTGAAAATCCTACGGCTATTGACAATAGTGACAATAGCTGTCAGAACAAGAGTTAGGTTTCATTTTGTTAGGGTTTACCAGGTTTTTGTCTGTTCCTCTCGGTCACTAACTTGTAGTAAGAAACAAGGATGTGAACCGCCCTAGGAGATACATACTGACATATATAGATATGTAAATAAATAGTTCCCAGCCAACGTTTTAATCCGAGGCCATCCCAGGCGCCAGCCGTCTATTATATGCACAATGTTCTTCCTCGCCTGCCCTGAAACCACAGTCAGCCCAACCAGAACATCATCTCCATCATTTATTCAGCCATTCAATTCTCAAACTCAGAAAAAGAAATAAAAGGCAAGAAAAAAAAATATTATTCACCTCCTTCATGTGTTTCAATCAATCTCCAAACTCATCGTCTCTACAATAAATTAATAAATACATGATCTTCCATCCCTCTAAATCTATATTATACATATAAAACCCCCTCCCCTCCCACCTCTAAACCCTTACCCCCCATCACCCGCATACGTATCCCGCTTTTCCACACAAACCCCCCTCTTCTAAGCCACCGCCATTTTCCATTCTCACCACCACCACTTAACTCGTTCGTATCGTATCAATTGCGGACAAGACTTTGTTAATCAAGACACAGCCCTCTTTTTCAGACGAACCCAAGTGGCGGCGTCCAGAGGACTTGGTTGATCGTATTCTTTTTTTATGTAAACATAAATTAAACCCTAATTCAATTGAAAAAAGAAAGATATAGGATTATTTCTAAATTAGGTCACAGAGCACGTGAACAGCAATAAGCATAATGCAGAGTTTTCCAACTTCCAAGTCTAATACATCATGGTATCTAGCATTATTATGTACAAACTTTGATAATCCTTCATGTTCATATCTCACCTAAAACGCCCTATTGACTGGCCCTATCCCACGTCCTTGTGAATTCATATCTCCCATAGATCCTACCGACACATTACTACCCCCTACCGAACTCTGCGCTAAATGGTTCAACGAACCTTGCTTTCCGGGGAAGCTCCCCTTCTGACTTAACAACGCATCTGCCCTCTCAAAGAACCCTCCCGAGAACGCCGCCGAGAATGATGCACTTTGCGGTGTTCCCGGTCCGTTATTTCCGTTCATGTATAGTGGATGCGGAAGAGGCGAGGCAGCGGAGCCTGTGGAGATGGTGCTACCGTTGCTTGGGTTATGCATGTGGGCGCCGGATATACCAGGGGGACTGACTATGGTTGGGCCGCCGGATATGGAAGAGATGCTACCGTTGCGCATGTAACCCCATGGTGAGCGATTGATTCGTTCGACGGCTTCTTTGACGGAACGGTGGATGGGTTTCAAGCGGGGGACGTGTTCCATGATGGGAGGCAACTTTGAGCTCTCGGAGCGGAGGAAAGCACCAAGATCACTCCAGGCTTCAAAAAAGTTGTTGCAAAGACCCCAGAAGGCCGGCTGCGTGCGCACAGTAGGGTCCTTTAGCTTGACGGAAGACATGCGCTGTTTGAGCAGATCTATTTGCCTCATGACAGTACTGGAACGATCAATACCCATTTTCCAGCAGCGAAGCATGTCCGGTGGTGCCCGATTCTGAGTGGCTGAGCGTAGACCCAAACTGAAATGTTGACTGAGACCAGGTAATAGATTTGACACAAGTGTGGTACAATTAACCAGAGCGGAGAATATCATTTCAAATTGCTTGTCTTCCTCGGAGTAGTCGATGGCAGTGCGGCTTCCGGAGGCTACGCTAGCAAATGATTCACCGGACCGCGGGGTCGCAGTAGACATGCCCATAATGTTGTTTCGGGTGTTGTTCCCGCTGACATTTCCGTATGGCATATCCGTAGTGACCCTCAGGGCAGTAAGCTGATGTTGAGGTCCTGGAGGTCTCCGAGACCAGGCACCTGGACGCTCGGCTGTTGGTGTCATCAGGTTGGCATCGCTGTCCACTCGAGGTGATGTCCGGGAGGGCTGGATCGGCCGGATGGTCTCATCGATAGAGGGGTGGAAATTCGACACCGAAGTAGCAACAGTACTAGCAGATGTCACGGTGCTAAATGAGGCCCCAGTATTGAATGAAGAGTTGGGAATGTTGACAGTGTTGGCGGTCCGCATCGTGCTGTATTTTTTGTTGTTTTCCGAGTGCAGCGTCACCGTGTTGAGTGTCACACGCAGCTCCATGATACTGTTGTATAACATTACCAGTAGTGTGCGGATGTATCGAGGATCACCATTGTCCACGAAGCTGTCCACGTTCTCCATAAGAAGTGCACAAACGTGGATATAGGCCCCAATCAGCGCCTGGCATGCTCTGTATACATTCTCATTCTCTCCCGCCGCATACTGACCGTCTTCGTTGTGATTTGTTGGATCATGTTTTTGGATTTCCTGTTCAAGTTCCTCAACATGCGAGTTCGTGTTGTACAGCAGAATCTCCAAGCTAGACCGTTTAGCAGTCCCGTCATTTGTCAAACCCATCAACATCTGGATCGTAGGATGTACTTGGAAGATAGAGTATAAGATGCCCTTGGCAGCCTCAACCACGGGGTCAAAATACTTGGATTCGCGCCGACGTTCAGGTAGAATGGATAATCGACGGACATAAATCGGCCGATTCATATGAGGGTCTCCAGGGCTTGGCGGGGTTGAGCCCTTGTTTGCTGGACCACCAGGCTGCATGGCTGAGCCGTGACTTAGCCCACGGTAGTGACTGAAGCGGTTGTTAGCCCCTCCTTGGTTTTCATCAAGCGGGGTCAACTCCGTCTTTTTGGGAAGGATAGCCATTCTTCTATTCCGACTTTCTGGTCTCTCTGGAATACCACGTTGATGGGCTGTCTCAGAGTTCGATCGTATCCGCTCGCTTGGGTTGCCAATAGTCAAAGGCATGATACCAGGATTGCGGCGAATAGCTGTATTTTGTTGCGAGAGCATTCTTTGATGCTGCGTCCTTGAGCCGAGCAGAGGCATACCTCCAGTCGTACTTCCATTCCGGCTGCCTGGCGATCGCATGTCAGAAACTTCACTGCCGTTGACCTTGATCGGAAAGCGACCACTAGCTGCTCTCCGAATGTGGTTCCTCGGCGTTTCATTCCCTTCTGAAATGTCATCTCCGGTTCCTGCCACCTCGATTTCAACACGACCGCTAAGAGCACGTTGGCGAAGGTACTTCTTGATGTTGGTTGTAAGTGCAACTTCATGGTCAGTCTCACGCATCCCCTCACCCGGTGGTACAGGTGCCAGCAATTGTTTCATGACACTGGGAGGAGGAAATGTCAAGTCATTACCCTCAAGCTTGAGAACCTGCAAGGAGGCCATGTCGGCGAGACATAAAGGCAGCTCTTGGATTCGGTTTTTTTGCACCGCAAGAACTTTGAGTGACGACAGCTTGACAATCTCCTGGGGAATAGATCGAAGTTTGTTGCGGCCAAGATCAAGAATCTCCAGGGATTTGATATTGCAGATCTAATGAGGGATTATGATGTCAGCGCATATGAAGAATGATCTGCAGTGATTGTGGGGGAATAAGCTTACAGTGAGTGGGAACTCTCTGATTTGATTGTTGCGGATATTCAGATAGCGCAAAGATGAACACTCAATGAAGCGGGCAGGGAAAGTGGTAAGATAGTTGTTCGAAATGGCCAGCCTGAACCACCCAATACATACACACGTTAGTAATATATCCGACTAGGGAAGGGTTGTTTGCCTGTCATACCTTTCTAAACCATAATTGATTATGTCAACCACTTCTTCTGGCAGCTCGCGGATGCCATTGCGACTCAGGTCAATGGTCACTCCAGCTTTTATTTCTGTCACCCCAGCGGCTTGCGTAGCATTGTCTCGAAGAGCATTTTCCAGCGCCACTCTTGCCAATTGTAAAACCTCATCATGCGACGGTGTCGACGGGAGAGACCGACCTTGTGATGGGTCTCTCGGATACATGACTTGCCCTGCGCCTGTAGGCTGGAGAGGCGCCGGGTTGCCGGACCGAAGGTTTGCGGGGATCGGCGGTACCTGAGGGATGGTAGTGGGAGGCATTCGGCGAAGTGCTTGAGCCGGATTCTCAGGAAGACCACGCAACTGACCATTTCCCTGGCTATAACTTTGGCTACTTTGGCCTTGGTTCGATCCTTGACGTTCCATGGCGATTAATTTATACTATCGCGGCCGAATTGTTTGTGGTTCAGTACGGGCCAGGAGTTGTCGAGGTGAGGGGCCGAGACTGCCGCCTCGATGGTTACGATCTTGAGAACTCAGAGTGGCAGTGTTTTGTAGATAATGTATAGATTGCAAATGGTTTTTTTTATCACAGATTGAATGCTTGCGATATGGCGGGGTGTCTAGAACAGAGACGCTGAGTTCCGGAGGAACAAGGAGGTATCAGACTGCGGGGTCGGTCGGTCTAAGATCGAGATACAAATTTTATGTGGGTGAACGTGATTCAAGACTCGGAAGCAAACAACAAATTACCGTGGTTGTCGAATGGTTCGGGTATAGTCAAATAGCAAGCTAGTGCAAAGCGTAATAAGGGGTCGTTGGACTCGTGGTTCGCGTGAAGATCGTGACAGATTCGTTGGTCGTTTATTATGCTGTTCGAGAGGTATAAAGTGGTCGAGATGTGTAGATACGATAGAGACAATGTAGAGTGGGTTTCTTCTAGCCACCAGAACTCCGACTCAATCAATACTGGTGATGTTATTTTTGCTGTATGTGACTCGGAATGGAACGAATATATGGGACAAGATCAAACAGATCACTATCAAACAATGTGCATAGTGTTCGAATATTGTACAAAAGAGGATCAAAAAATGGAGATTGTTTGTGGGTTTCACAACAAGTCTCCTGCAATAAATTGATATTGTGACAACGACAGTCTTCAAGACTGAAGCCTGACAAACAAAAGAAAAAAAGAGGAGGAAAGAAAGGAATATGCAAAGTACGGCAATCAAGTGCGTGCGAGTGAGTCTAAGACGCCGCTTGGGTCTCGATCGGAGCAGTGAAGATGCAAGAAAAGCAAAGACGATCTCAAGCGAGCCACAGACTTTCTTGAAAGCTTTGCTCCCAGAACAAAATTCTGGGCATCTAAGCGAGCCCCCCTTGAAAATTCTGGACACAAGATTCCTGAATGAAGTCGCTATTTAGAGATTTGGCACCAAGTGCGCTATACCTAAACTCACTATAAAGCATAAAAGAACAAGAAATGGCGTCGCACATGCTTCCAGAAAGAGGACATCGCCAGATTTTCTTATTTTCTTCGTGTTTCAATCCTGAAGCCTCCTCGTTGTAGGAAGAAGCCCCTGTATCAACGTCTTCTTTCACGCCTGTCCGCCACGGCTAGAATGGCCTTTGCCATAATTTTTCTCTCTATGCTCGTATGGCTAGGCCAGGGTTTGTGACAGGGTTACGGTAGGACATACGGTAAACATGGGGGCTTGGGATTTGAGTGTGTGAGCCGGAGTTGCTGGTTGGTGATTTGCAAGTGGGTTGTATGTGCAAAAAGTTTAAGAAAATTACTCTCCTGTATCAAGCAGCCGCTTCAAAGTTAACAATGTCATTCATTTATCAAGGATGACACAGATAGCCACCAGGGTTGCCTGCCACATTGATTCATATTTCACATAGCATTGCGAGATCTTAGGGAGGCTCACAAGTTATCAGTCCGGGATCTACTAACACTGTTAAAGCTGAAGACCAATTAGGAAATCACATAAGACGTTGACAATTTTTCAACTTTAGGACGCAGTTGCTAATTTAATAATGACTCCAACTTGAATGTTAATCCCTATCTCTATAGCCACCAGATTATCGTAGCTCCCACCTATCTTTTTACACTTTCATACTAAAAGATTTTACTTGTGTGGATACTCATCATTAACTGCACCCTGTACCTTAGCTATTATCTAGGCCATTCAATCATCAACAAATTACAGTCTACTTTCTTGATTCCTGTTTGTAAGCCAATATTACCACGAATTTTTTAAACTTCAAGCAGACATTTACTGCATTCATCATGCATGTTGTCTCTGACGTCGACTCGGTGGTCGAGACACAACATCTTCTGTCTGATATCGAGACCGTAAGGGTATTATCATTAAGAATATGTCATTACCCTTACACTGTAGCTGACTTGTATTGTGACTTCTCTCCAGATCCATGTCTTTGCTCACTAACACAATGATCTAGTATTTGGGCTGAGCCCTCCAATGACCCGTATGTCCGGTCACATGGCTTCATCTAACGCGACTCCGGTTTCTATACACCAATCCCAAGTTACACCATCCCGTATCTCGGAAGAGATGATGCCTTTCGATGATATTCAGGAGACTGGCCATTCCGACACCGAGTTCAGTAAGACAAACGACCCCCTCAAATTCTTCAAATCCCCAGAGAGCAAGCGTCTGGTGTCCAAGCAAGATTAGAGAATCATGCCTTTGTGCTCCTTGATGTATCTACTTGCGTTCCTCGACCGCACCAAAATTGGAAACGCCAAATTCATGAATGTCGGTGCTGGACGGGACATGATGACTCAGTTACACCAAAGTAGTAAGTATCTCATCGTAGTCATGCCTATTTTCCATGTTTCGTATATCATCTTGATATTCCATCCAACTATTTTTTCAAAGTGTTCAGTCCGAGGAGTTGGTTATGCGCTCTGCTAGTTATCTGGGGTTCATCTCGATGCTCAACGGATTAGTAGTCAACCGTGGGGGGTTGAAGCAGGTTTAGCACTCGGTTCGGTGTATTATATATCTTTTTGGTACTGTTTACAAGAACGTTCGCTGCGTTTGACGTTTATCTTTGGCACTGCAATACATGCTAGTGCTTTCAGATGTTTTATAGCTATGGGGATCCAGACTTGGTACCATAACGATAATACTACTTCTCCTTGACAATGGTGTAAGTTGAAATCCGATAGTTGTGATGTTTCAAGACGTAGATATACTTGCTAACCAATCAATGTTTTGGATTGAAGGTCTGGTGACGGCGATGTGTGGCATAGTCATCTACTTCCTGCTGCCAATTTACCCCGACGAACAAGGCCGTCACCCATTTCTCGCCATAGAAGAGCAATCATTGCCTGTCCGCCGTCTGGCTGCCCACAGATCCAAGCCCAGTGCCAGTAACATTAAATGGAAAGACATCGAGGACACTCTATATGATACAAGATTGTACATTTATTATATCTATTTTGCCAAGATTGTCCCAGTCTCAAGCTTGTCCGTTTTCGCTTCAACCATTGTTCGACAACTAGGATTCAAGTCCTGGAAATCTCAACTAATGACAGTACCCCCTTATAAGTAGCTTTTATAGCTTATTAGTACTATAAATATAGTTTTCCATATATACTATATAGAGTATTATAATTAGCTAATTATATAGTAAGGTAAGTAGTATTATATTATTCTATAAATTCCTATTATCTCCTTTAGAAATTTGCCCAATCTTATTACTTGAGATATACTAAAAAAAAATCTTAATAGTATTCTTGATTTATAATACATAGAAATATAATTTTAGAGAAAAAACTTTATAATATATAGATTTATTTACTAAGTAGTTTAGGCTTCCTTATATTCATAAACTTAAGGAACTTACAGAATAGTGGCTATTAGTTATAATATATAATCTTGATATATATTAGTTAATTAATAAAATATTATTTACTACTAAGGAGATTAATGTTCTCTAAGAGCCTATAGTAGTCAGATATTATTCTCCTTATGAAGGTATTAACTTATATTTTCCTTAGGATACTACTAATGCTATATATCCTGCTTTATCCTAAGACTAGTATTATAGCTAAGAAGTGGAATTAGAGGGGCCTTAAAACCTAATTTGCCTCCTATAGAGAGTAGATAAATATGATAAGAATAGATGGTAATAATATATCATTATCTTAGTAGACTATAAAAAGCTAGAGTAGTATTCATTACCTAACATCCTCTTTCAATTTCATTAATAATTTAGGTATAGAAGAGCAAGAGCAATATGTAATAGTAATCGTGGATTTTCTTAATTTTCCTAATTTCTATATAAACTCTATATGGTCTAGTAGTAATGTAATATCTACGCAGAAATTAAATATTTATGAATTTAATGATATTATACCTAAGGAATTTGCTAAATAGGAATCAATTTAGTAATATCCTATAGATATATTAAATAATTCTAAGGGATCTATTTAGTGATTTATTTATTTGTTTAGTTTGCAATATTTTCTATTCCTGACTATTTGACCATTATATAGAGTTCTTATCTATATACCTTACTATAGCCGATCTGTGTGCATTCTATCTAGTACCTATTTCCTTTGTCAGTGCCCCAATTAGGACTCTGGACTAGGGGTACTAAATATGCCATATAGTAACTCTTAATTATAGTGTATGTTACCTATAGTATGCTCTCATAAGTACTAGAGTTCATAACCCTATCTAGGAGAACTATGGAAGGTCATATGCAGCCAAGTCCATACTAGGAGGAGGGAATCCAGGGCGTAGTGGCCATTTGTTTTACAGCATTCTGCTATATACTATCTTAGGTATAGGTACTATACTATTAATATCTTAGCCTTATTTATAACTACCTGGCTAGGAGAGTGTGTATATAGGTATCGGTATGCAAATATATCTTTTACATAATTCTAGGTATATATACCCTTACGCCTGGCCCCTATACCTACTTCTATCTATTACTTATTTTCTTCTATTTATTGCTATGTCCCTATACCTATTTATATATATACATAGGGTATGGCATTTACTTAACTATATTGTATAGGATTCTCTACTCTATATATTGTGTGTCTATATAGTAGTCTAGCTATTAGGAAGGAGAATAAGTAATCACTATTTACTAATCTAATATATACCATTTGGTATAAAGGGGAGGGGTATGTATAGGCCTTATTCTTTATCTTATTGGTAACAAATTCTAGGGATGAATACTACTCTACCTATTAAAGGGACCCTTAGATATTTTTTTTGAGTTATATATTATATATACTATGTCTTTTTAGGATAAGCAACCTCTTTCCTATACTTAATTATATGTGTTCCTTCTGTATTAATCTTATATATCTTTTAACTCATAGTCGTATTTACTATTTACTTATTTACTTTATTATTCGAAGCTCTAACTATTATGCCAATTAAACTATAGATAGTCATCCTTTATTTATAGTGACATTTCTATAAAATAGTGCTCCTAGGAGTAGGAGAGAGGTATAGTAGTTGGCTTATACTAATATACATTTATAGATATCGAGGTCTATCTATAAGTACCCTATTAGCTACCTCTATTATCAACTTATTTATATGGTTAATATCTGCCAACAAGATTTCCTGACACTCATCTGATACCATGACTTAGTACTAGGGTTGTTGCCTTATACTTATCTACAATGGTATTCCCTTTTATTATCTATCTCTATAGTTGGCCATAACTATATATCTACTTAGTCTAAATAGTCTCGTATTATGTTTATATCATATAATACCACTAATAATAATCAAATACTTATGCTTACATCTATTAGTAATATATTAAATAGGTAGATTATAAGTACCAAGAGTAATTAGATAAATATTGATGGCCTAAATCATTAAATCTAGAATATTAGATAAAGAAGGAATTATATACCTACTGTAGTAAGGTCTAGGAATATAGTACTAATCTATCATAGGAATATTTAATATAGGCTGAAAAGGTGGCTAGGGATGAACTCTATCCTGATTAGGAATAGTAAAAGGCTAAGTTAAATAATGTTGTTAATAATGCCATGAAAGACTTTTAGGCTAGTGTAAGGTAGAGTTAGAGCTATAATAGATAGTATTAATAAATTCTATACTTATATCAAAATGAAAGGGTATTATAACATAGGCTTCCTTAAATATTATAAATAACTAGAAGGGTCTAAGAAAAGGCTAAGATTGAGATCATTACTATTATTATACTCTAGAGGCTGACTCAGAATAATAGCCATATTAACCGAAACAGTAGAAAATACCTCCTCCTAAGAGGTATTACCTAAATCATTATAACTATATGATAATAGAGCTATGATTAGTCTAGAGTCTAAGAGTCTCTTAAATAAATTAATATTTAGAAGCTCCTTAACTAGTATAATATATAAGGGGTTGTTATAAGACTTAATAGGAGTAGAAAGTAATGCTTCAAGGCTTGGGAGCTCATCATCTATATTGCCAACTAGATAGATATTAGGAGTATCCAAATGAGGTATAAGAGTAGTAGTTAATAGGTATCAGGTATAATCAATTCAATAAATGGGTAGATGATAATAATAAGTTGTTTATATATAGGAAGTAATATAGAAATAGAAGGAAAATACTAAAAAAGCATATATAAGAGAAAAGAGGGAGATATATGATAAGAGATAAGGATAAAAATATGGCTATATAGTGAGGAATTATCATAGGGGAAGTATCTATTTTGTACATAGGGGCATGTAAACTTTAAATCAGAAGTGTTATAAAATTTTATGGTCGAATTGACAAAATTATATAATATCCAGTATGTAGGCCTTATTTGCAGTGACCGGGAATTTTGGAGCATTTCCTTTGCAATTAGGTTGGCTATCATCCAGCCTTCATTCTACTCCTGTTCAAGGTCTTGTTCTCAGACTCAGTAGTCATCGGAGCACCAGTTCAGATCTTGAGTAACGCTGTACCAGGAACTCAACTGGACTGCACACTTGGCAAACCAGATCATGTTATTTGTTGGTTTGGCGTGTCCTTTGAGTCTACATATCATGTCATACGAAACAGAACCGTAATATTTCTCAAGGCAAGGCTAGTGGATCTTACTGGCAGTTATGAGTTCTGCCACAATATGAAGGTTACAGTGTAGGGATTGTTATCTAAGAGAAAATGGTCATTCAACTTTATCATTGAGGCGTCCAGAGCTAGGTGCATACCAACAACAATGACCTGGGAGAAAAGTCCCATCCACTTGAGAGTTTACAGATAGTCCTTACTTTCGGGTTCAATCATAATAATCACCGTACATCAGGTTTTCGGCTTGTGTACTCACCCATTCTTGACTTGCCAATCCCCGTCTCATGCGCTTCCGTAAATCGACGGCATCTTTATGCCAATCACATGCAAAGTCACAGTCTGGCTCTTCATCCTCACCAAAGTACTTGCAAATTTGTGCATGACGACATTGCTCAGTGTCCTCGCAAAACAGTGACAACGCCTGGAGACTACGTAGTCTAGCGTCTCCTTTGGATGAAGTAACACCTTCGCCTTCATTCCTGACCATGCGGTGAACACGCTCAAAGTCCTCACGGCTATAGTACAGGAAACAGTAACTCGCCTTGCCATCACGTCCAGCCCGTCCGACTTCTTGGTAGTATCCCTCAAATGACTTAGGTAGCCGCCAGTGAACCACGAACCGCACGTTTTCTTTGTCAATTCCCATTCCGAACGCTGTCGTGGCTACGATGATGTCATAGCCCTCCTCGTTGTTGATCCACCGGGCTAAGGTATCCTCTTTTGTTTCATTTGGTAGCCGGGCATGAAACGGCAGGGCGCCAAAGCCCTCATCACGCAGCGCGGAAGCGAGAGACTCACATTCGTTGCGAGACGTTGTGTAGATGATGCCGCTGACATTCTCAGGGCGGGTCCCTGTGGCTTTGAGCTCGGCGAGACGCTCCGGGGTCCGTCTGCGGGCATGGACAGAGCGGAGCCACCGGGTAAAATCGCCGAGACGGGAGCGCTGCGGATCATGGTCGGCGTCATCGCGGGTGAAACGGACTTCGATGTGCAAGTTTGGCCGGTATGCAGATAGCGCGAAGCGCTGGAGGCGCTCAGGGGTATCAGTGAGGCGGAGGGTGCGGAGGATGTCGAGGGAGATGCGGGGGTTAGAAGTGGCGGTGAGACACATGATGGGGACGGTGGGGAATTCCTCGCGGAAGAAAGAGAGGCGGGTGAAGTCTTTGCGGAAGTCATGGCCCCATTCGGAGATGCAGTGGGCTTCGTCGATGGCGATGCGGGAGAGGTGGGAGTTGGTGTAGAGTGTGGTGAGGATGGAGCGGAAGCGGGGGGCGGTGCAGAGTTCGGGGGTTACGTAGAGGAGTTTTATGGTGGGGGTGTCTGAGGAGAGGTCGCGGTGGATGTGGTTACGTTCAGCCGATGGGGTGTTTGAGTTGAGGGAGTGTGCAAGGATTCCAGAGGCTTGGAGAGCTTCTACTTGGTTCATCTAGGGTTGTTAGTCATCGTCAGATACCGGAGTGGAGAGAGTGGGGGTCGGTCAGCGGTGGGTGGGGGAAGAGGAGGGATGCATGAAGGATAACGCGTATTGGCGGTTGTGGAGTGGGATTTACCATAAGACTCAGGAGAGGCGACACGACGATAGTGACTGTTGACGGAAAATTGAATAGTTAGCCACGGTGAAGGCGAACAATGGCGGTTTGCGTGAAGGACGTACGGCCCGGGTCAACAATGGCAGGGAGCTGGAAGCAGAGACTCTTGCCGAAGGAGGTGGCAGCTTGAACATAGACGTCATCTTTGGCGAGTGTCGCTTCGATGATTTCGCGTTGTGGTTGTCTACAGTCACAATATCAGTCGACTGGGCACTTTGCATGGTGTAACAGTTGAGCGGACCTGAAGCCGGGCTTTTTGAAAACGTCACGTAGTGCAGTATCGATGTCGAGAGATTTCTTTGGCTCATATTGCGCCTTGGGGGGCATCATATCTTAGGAGTGCGTGGGTGGACTTTTGTCGAGTCACGATTCGGGATGGATTCTATACGTCTCTGAGTCACGTGGTGAATTGTATCCTACCGGTTCATGGGTGGAATCTAATGACAAAATTTCAAAATAAGGGGACTTTTTTTAGTAATTGTAAAGTTAGTATTTACGTGAAGTTAATCAATTAAAATTTTCGGGGTTGACTTGTAGACCCTACATGAAACTAACGTCAGTATGAGTATCACATACACTTTGTGGTAACCAGTTTGGTGTTGATTATGGAATGGCTGGATGCTGCAGCCCGGTCATCATTAGGGTTTGAGGTATTATACTAAAAAGGGTTAAAGTGTTTGTCAGTTCTAGTTTGCCACATTGATCCAATGAATACATTACATTTGCCACCCTACCCATGACTCTCACGATGTATACATGATTGTCTGTGGAATCATATTTATTGCTATTTATTGCAATTTATGATGTCAGCATGCAGATTGTCATGGTCTATTTAGTCAAACAGAGCCTAGGTCTTTGAAGCTCCATGATATATTGCCAATCAGTCTTGTGCTACCTTCTTGTTGTATGCTGTGATCTGTAAAATGACTGCATGTTAGTACATCCGCCCCTGGTCAGGATCATGCAACTTTGAAGTTGGCTCGCCCAACACATTAACTAAAACAGGAGAAAGAATCACGCAGAATCCAGCGGAGATATTATGGTCTGAGTGACGGATCCTAGGCGGATTATATAAGCTTCTTGGGGCACCTCGATCTTTCTCAATTCATGGCGTTGATAGTGTTGATAGTCCAAACAGATCACAAGGTCCATCACTTGGACGGAATGACAGAACGGTTGCAAATTGACTGATTATCAACAGGGCAATAATGAACTGGCTCTTAGATAGTGGTTGATTATTCTAGTACAAACAGAGAGTCTTCTATTCCTGAATTACCGGCATATCCAGAAGAGGCTCCATTGCGAGTACCGCTGCAACTCATCGTTCCAATCATACAAAGATCGTGAATACCTATTGACCCTGCTTTAGAGTGCATTAACAGACAACAACTGGAAACATACAGCCTATAAAAAGCATTGGTATAGAATTATACAGAAGTGTATAGCTATCCTAGTGTTTATCATGATGTTTCAGGGTAAGAACGTCATGGTCACTTAAATTAAGTTTGACTTGTAAGTGCGGCGAGGTAAATAAAAAAAAATAGATACTTCATAGATACTCCAGGTACTGGGTACTTTGTGTGTAGGAGTGCTAACGTCCAAACTCAAAGTAGCCGTGACCCCTGATAGCCTTGACCAATGACAGACGCCCAAGATACCCAATATGGAATGCAAGCGCACTAGATGGAAACCCTTTCGCTGTGTTAAACACAGAAAGCACTTGTCAGCAGGACTGTTGGCACAGGGCTAACGATCAAATCGGCAATTTTTCTTGGAGTTGGGTTTGGGTTTGTGGCTGCAACTGGGGTAGCTACGAAGGTCGATATGGCCGTTTTTAGTTGTCAATGGGCGACAATCACTCGATTAGCATGACCCAAATTCGTCATTCTGAACCCATACAAAAGCCAGCCAGCCGCTAAGCCCAGAGAAGCCGCTGTTAATTGTGCACTCTGGACCCGTTTCCATACCAAATAAAATGATTGAATCAACTCCATTATAATAGAATACAATCCTTAGTATTCATGAAAACCCCCACAAGTCACTAAATAAATAGGTCACTCGGCAACTCTTTGTAGTCATGATACCATCGTCAATATCGATATAGACGAGACGGTGGCCCACTGGGCTGAGTTGAAACTGGGTTACAGCTAAATTGCAGAGGGGTTACTATTGTAGGTTTGGTAGGCGCAGTGGGGAAGCTTGGAACAACATCGAATTAGATCGAACTTTTTTGCGTGGGGCAATGTGTAATTCGGGCAGCTTCTGTTCCAACTCCTGGTACCCCTTGCTCCCCTGCGTGTAGCT
The DNA here is from genome assembly GCA_017139545.1 of Ambrosiella cleistominuta. Taxonomy (NCBI): domain Eukaryota; kingdom Fungi; phylum Ascomycota; class Sordariomycetes; order Microascales; family Ceratocystidaceae; genus Ambrosiella; species Ambrosiella cleistominuta. The sequence continues at coordinate 3,097 of JABFIG010000154.1, read as the reverse complement.
CGCCTGCCCCGCCATCCGCAATTAAGTAGAGCTTCCCGTTTCCATGGCCCGGCTTCGAAGGTTTGCGAATCACTACGAAACTACCAGAAGCTCCGCGGCACAGCTTTTCAGAGGAAGGAAGTTTCCGGTCAGTTCTTTATTGGCAGTATCGTTGGCATTCTTCAGGTGTCTCTTTTCCTCTATAGAATTCCGTAACCTTCTGTAATAGAGTCTCAAACTACTACAAATTCCCCTCCGTGCTCACCACCTTTTACTCCCGATTCTCTTTTTGCTTACCAGATTACAACAAATCAACAAACAATCCTACAACTTGACGCACATTACGCACACAAAATTTATCTTGATACAAAAGGGACCACTGTCCGGTTTTATTAACTCTACAATTGTTCTTTTTTTCTCTTCGATTTTGATACCCATCTTTTTTTTACTCAACACTTTCACATCACATCCACACATTCACAATGGCTCCCGCTGTTGGTATTGATTTGGGTACTACGTACTCTTGCGTTGCCATCTACCGCGATGACCGCTGCGATGTTATCGCTAACGAGCAGGGTAACCGCACTACCCCTTCTTTCGGTAAGTCATGATCTCCTTCAGGTTGGGACGCCATCAGTGTTGATTTTTGGCACTGAGTCGTGATCCACCTCGGTATCCAAGTTGACCTTTGCCTTTGGACTATGACTAACTTGTCTTCCCTCTTTAGTCGCCTTCACCGACACTGAGCGTCTCATTGGTGATGCCGCCAAGAACCAGGTCGCCATGAACCCCAAGAACACCGTCTTCGATGCCAAGCGTTTGATCGGTCGCAAGTTCACCGATCCCGAGGTCCAGGCTGATATGAAGCACTTCCCTTTCTCTATCGTTGACGTAAGTTTACACCCTTAATATCAATCTCCCTTTCCAACATGATACTAACAACTATCCACAGCGTTCTGGCAAGCCCGTTATTGAGGTCGAGTTCAAGGGCGAGACCAAGCAGTTCACCCCCGAGGAGATTTCCTCTATGGTGTTGATGAAGATGCGTGAGACTGCTGAGTCTTACCTGGGTACTACCATCAACAACGCCGTTATCACTGTCCCCGCCTACTTCAATGACTCTCAGCGTCAGGCTACCAAGGACTCTGGTCTTATTGCCGGTCTCAACGTCCTTCGTATCATTAATGAGCCCACTGCCGCTGCCATTGCCTACGGTCTTGACAAGAAGGTAGAGGGTGAGCGTAACGTCCTGATTTTCGATCTAGGTGGTGGTACTTTCGATGTTTCTCTTCTGACCATCGAGGATGGTATTTTCGAGGTCAAGTCCACTGCTGGTGATACCCACCTGGGTGGTGAAGAGTAAGTTTTTCCCCTTTTCCGCAAGGCCCCTGCTCATGGCTATCTATGGGGCTTTTTTCATTGGTTGAGTCCTACAGCGACTTATAAGTCAGGGACCAATCAAATTCAATGAATCAATTACTAACTACATTTTTTCTGCAGTTTCGATAACCGTCTGGTTACTCACTTCGTAAACGAGTTCAAGCGCAAGCACAAGAAGGATCTTTCTAGCAACGCTCGTGCTCTCCGCCGCCTCCGCACTGCTTGCGAGCGTGCCAAGCGTACTCTGTCCTCGTCTGCTCAGACCTCTATTGAGATCGACTCCCTGTTTGAGGGTATCGACTTCTACACCTCCATAACTCGTGCCCGTTTTGAGGAGCTGTGCCAGGACCTGTTCCGCTCCACTCTCCAGCCCGTCGACCGTGTCCTTCAGGATGCCAAGATCGACAAGTCTCTCGTCCACGAGATCGTCCTTGTTGGTGGTTCCACCCGTATCCCCCGAATCCAGAAGCTCATCTCCGACTACTTCAACGGAAAGGAGCCCAACAAGTCTATCAACCCCGATGAGGCTGTTGCTTATGGTGCCGCTGTACAGGCTGCCATTCTGTCCGGTGACACCTCCAACAAGGGTACTAGTGAGATCCTGCTTCTAGATGTCGCTCCTCTTTCCCTCGGTATCGAGACTGCTGGTGGTATGATGACCAAGCTCATTCCCCGCAACACCACTATCCCCACCAAGAAGTCTGAGGTCTTCTCTACCTTCTCCGACAACCAGCCTGGTGTCCTGATCCAGGTCTACGAGGGTGAGCGTCAGCGCACCAAGGACAACAATCTGCTGGGTAAATTCGAGCTTACCGGCATTCCTCCCGCTCCCCGTGGTGTTCCCCAGATTGAGGTTACCTTCGATCTGGATGCCAACGGTATCATGAATGTCTCTGCCCTTGAGAAGGGTACCGGAAAGTCCAACAAGATTGTCATTACCAACGATAAGGGCCGCCTCTCCAAGGAGGAGATTGAGCGCATGCTTTCGGAGGCCGAGAAGTACAAGGAGGAAGATGAGGCCGAGGCCCGTCGTGTCGCTGCCAAGAACGGTCTCGAATCGTATGCCTACTCCCTGCGCAACACGATCTCCGACTCCAAAGTTGACGAGAAGCTCGACGCTTCCGACAAGGAGACGCTTAAGTCCGAGGTCGACAAGATTGTCGCCTGGCTCGACGAGTCCCAGCAAGCTACTCGCGAGGAGTATGAGGACAAGCAGAAGGAGCTGGAGGCTGTTGCCAACCCCATCATGATGAAGTTCTACGGCTCCGGCGGCGCTCCTGGTGGCGCTCCCGGTGCTGGTTTCCCTGGTGCTGGCGGTGCCCCTGGTGCCAACCACGACGACGGCCCGACCGTTGAGGAGGTCGACTAAACGGGTTTGCTCTATACAGAAGGCAGATTGTTTTCCCGCGGGACTGGCTCCCGGCTACTTCTGCGGGCGTGATGACTTAGATGTTTTTATTCATATTTTTTTCATGTCCATGTCATGGTATTGAGGTTTTGTTTTGGTTTTTGGTTTTACATTTTCATAATTTTTCTGTCGCCGGGTCAGAAAAGCTAGGAGGTTCTTGATCATGTACTTTAGTTTGTCCCTAGAAGAGAAAAAAATTGAGTTCAGTTAAAACATAGAATATCTCTTATGTGCCTTGACTTGTATATGGACTGGTGGGTGGATGAGTGGTTGTGATGAGGCCCACTAAATTCTACTACTTTTTGTGTGATGCTGCTTTTAGTATGATCC
>JABFIG010000153.1:0-56840 GCA_017139545.1 Ambrosiella cleistominuta | reverse complement strand
GTCAACTCTACTTGACAAAACAACACGGACACCAAACACATCCAACATTTAAGTACTTAGATGTTGGATGTGTTTGGTGTCCGTGTTGTTTTGTCAAGTAGAGTTGACAGTGGGAGAAAGAGAGAAAGAGAGAAAGAGAGTGCTGTTAAGATGCTGACATTGGCCACACAGGAACAGGTGCCGTTGAAAGCCACACACATGGGCACACTGATAACTTGACATGGTTTTTAAGCAAGCATATCCCGTGGCTGTTCATAACTTGTCAGATTCTCGGTCAGATTTACCCGCGGTGGCACTTCACTTAGTTCTCATATGGCATCTCGATGATATCGATATAGCATCACAAGAAAAGGTACTCAGGTGAATGTGCAGTTGAGCGTTTCTAAGCAAGAACCTGCCGTCTCTAATTTTGTCACACCGGCGGCTCGTTACTCTAATTGGCTAGTGGACCCTGAATTAATAAACATGATGTATCCTTGTACGAATTGTGACACGCATCTGAAGCCGCATTGTATTATCTATCATGCAGGTGTCCATTATCTCATCAGAGAATTTACATATTAGCTGAAGTTGATGGCTATTTGCCAACCCATCCGAGATTTCAGTGAAGACGGGATTTTGCAAACCACTTGATGCTGAGATGTCACTTTGTTGCTGCGTATCTAGATGGTACATTTGCTCTCATACACTTGGTTTATAAGCAACAATGGGAAAGAAATCAGATAATGGCCACAGTTATAGCCAAAGCAACGTCAACTTGAATGCAATATCTATATATCCAAACACTAATCTTACAACCGAACCTATCCCAAGTTCCACACAACACAAAAGCCTGTGTCTATCTGCCATCTTACACCAGCCTCTCTGTCTCCTCCAAAAGATCCTGAAGGTTAAACCTCGAATCACCCTTCGAAAAGTATTCCACCAACTTCCGTCTCCTTTCACTATTGGTCTCCCCGCCCTTCTCCCACGCCCCGTAGAACTTTTGCATACACATGACCAAGAACTGCGCATCAGAAATCTTAACTCCCCTATCCGTCACAACAACACCCTGCATCAACACCAATCCCTTATCATCCGCCAAGTCAAGATGATGCGTAATCGTCGTATGCGGCTGCGCAAACTCTCCCCTCATCTTATACTCCGCCAACTGCGTAAACAGAACCGAACTCGTCTTCGACACCGCATCAAAAGTCCACTGTAGAAAATGTATCTCCGCCCCCTGCTCCGGGTGCGGCACCGGCAACACAAACTGCGGCGCCCGCTTCGCGGCCTCTTCCATGGCCCGGTACGTCGCCGCGGGAATCACCGCGCATAACGTGTTATCTTTGTGTGCATGACGGAGACGCCAGATGGCCGTGAGTTCCCGCTCGGGCAGTTGATTTGCTTTCTCGAGGTCAAGGATGTCGCCTAGGGGCTTCACGCCAGGCCGGGGCCCTTGGCTCTTTTTGGTGATGGCTTCGGCGGCGGCTCGGTTGGCTTGGGCGTTGGCCTTTGCTTGCTCAGTGGCTGCCGAGTTTTTCGCCTTGGCAGTTGCGGAGTCAGCCTCGGTGAAAGAAGCCGTTTCAGACTCCTTTACAGCAGCGATCATATCACTGGAAGCATTAACGAGGGCCCCGGGCGGTAGTTCAGCGTCAGCCTTGCGGACCTCGGCAATTTTTTCGGCGTACGCAGCCTTCAGTTCATCAATACTCTCCAGGCCCGATTGCCTCACGCGGGCAATCAGCTTTGCCTGGTACTTTTCGAGGATCGTGGGCTGAGTTCCAAGGAGGCGAATGGGATGGACGGCGGCGTAGCAGCGGAGGGGGGGGAGCGCTCGGGGGTGTGCTGAGGGGAAGCAGCGGAAGAGGGGGATGCGGAGGGACATTTTGGGTGAAATGGGATGAGATTGTTGTCGGTTGAGATGTGTGTTCGGGGGAGAACCGCCACGAGGTTGAAGCCGTTGTGAATGGGGCTCCGGGAATTGTGAGCATTATGGAATGCAAAGGCCAGCTGTCAGCTTGCGGGTGACAAGTGCCGGCGGGTGTCCATACTAAGGCATGCTGATGCTTCAGAAAATACACATTTGATATCACAATAAATTACCGGCTAACCTCAATATCACGCATCGTCAGCGAGGTTGAATATAAGCTTAAAATTCATTTGTCGTGTCGACTACTGAATTTCTCAAATTCGCAGCGCACTTCAGCACCGTCATGCTTCTAGAAGCTTGCCAAATTAAGCGAAATCCTTATCTTATCATACCTGCGCCAAAGTCGCGTTCAACGCGCGAATTCATGTAAACTTTAATGGATTTTTGAAGCAAGACCCCTGTCGATGCATTGGACAGCAACCAGACCCTCGCTTGATCTGCATGTAATGCTTGGACTTTGTAAATAGTTTTTGGATATTGAGGGCTATTATGGTGATGTTGAGACATCAACACCACAATTGAGTGGAAATCTGGACTTGCTTCATGGTTCGTTCCGGTTATTCACAGTTTAATTTCTATCTTTAATCACGACCATCACTTATCCGCATATTCTTTATTGTCTCGAGTCTTCGTTATTATCACAACTAATCTAATACGACGTTTGCGATTCCATCTTCAAATTCACATCAGATATACACCAACCCATTCCCTCGCCTCCGGTCTAGTCCCTCAATGACGCATCAATAAATCTCGCCTTCTTCTCCTCTCGATCTATCCGGGTCTGCCAACTCCCACCGGCGATGACAGATAAAATCACCATGGCATCCTCGAGTCGAGACCGCTCACCGTCACTCCCGCCGCTATTCATTGAAGACCGATCTCGACTAAATGATGTCCGGAGAGCCAGCAGTGCCGTGCCTACGCCTATAGTTGCCCATTTCGATCTTGATGAAGGACAGGGCAATGAGGCAACCCTAGGTATCAGTCGTAAGCGCAAGCGGGTTTCCGATGTTAACGAGTCTGTGTCTCTACTTGGAAGCTCTTTTCACCTCACTGTATGTTCACTTTGTCCTCCGCATATAAGAAGTCTCGGTGCCCAGGCAACCGTTCCTATCTGTAGATTACTAACTTTGAATACCACAGCCCCGCAGTATCTCTACCCGACACGCACCAATAAAGTTCTATCCCATCCTTGTGATACCCCGCGAACGCATATCACTGGGTATGCTCAACCTCTACCAGGCCTTCGACAACATAACCCCCGCCTGCCGATTCGACGCCCCAGATCTTCGCATTGTCGACCTGGAAACCCGCCGCAGCGGAGTCCCCCATGTTCTCCTAGCCGTTAACCAAAAGAAACATGTCTTTGTCATAGATGCTTGCCAGGAACCGGGCGTGTTTGCGGTGTGCCAACTTGGCTACTGGGTCAAGTATCTAGAGCTGATAGAGAATGCCAGTATATGCAATCACAAGCTTGCTGATAAGCTTCGGATACGACAGGAAGAAAAGGCAAAGGAGCGGGAGCAGCAGGTGGCAGCCATGAAGGCTAAGAAGTCAGCATTCGAAGCTTCCGTTAGACCACCCTTGTCACGAGCTGTTGGCGAGTTCAGTCGGTCATTCTCAGTAAAAGATTTGATTGAAAAACCACCAGAGAAAACAGAAAATGCCACACTGCCCACATCTGATGGTGTTATCACCAGGGCATCTATCAGTAGGACCTCTTTTTCGACTACAACACTGGTGCCCGTTATGCCTATAGTTCCTCTTCCAACACCAGAACAGACTGCTGAGTCAGAAGCTTTACCCTTCGCAGATGCCCCTCCAACATCAGAAAGTATCTACGATGGGTTACGGACACAATATTGGGAAATTCTCTACAAGTCTCTTGGTCCTCTCACATACTTCGCCAAGGGTCCTCTATCTCGGGCACGTGCTGCTTTTAAAGTTGGTATCCAAGATGAAGCTACCACGGGCGATCTCGTTACGTTCCTCCGGAGTCTAATCATGACCACTGCCCAGCTTGATAGCAAATATCGTGATCGTATTCCAGAAATTATTAAAGATATGAAGGGATTCTATCACGAGGATGATGATGCTGAACCTACTGGCAAGCCCAAGAAAAAGCGTAATCGGAAGATGAAACTTGGCAAGGATGGTTTGTATCCCTATGAGGAGATTAAAATCAGAGACTGGTGGCGGAACAACATGCCGGATCTTAAAGAGGATACAGTTCTGTCTGATGCTACCGTCAAATCCTATGCATCACTTCTGAGAACTCGTGAGACTCAGTTACAGTTGATTCTCATTCTCGAAGCTCTGGCATTGGAACCAATAGCAGAAGCTGAAGAGCAGTCCAAACCGCAGAACCTCTTACCTGGCGATGTTGCAGTCTCTATTGAAAACAATGCCGACTCCCAGAAACCCACCAGGAGATCCAAGAAGCAAGATCTTGCTACTTTAGCTGATCTTCTGGCTGACCGTCTCGGTATCTGGCAGTCAACAATCTCGGATGAAGTGCGCTTCATTGAGAGTACGCAGCTTTCCAAGATGGCAAACGACCCTGGAAAGCCGGTTGAAGCACCCGCTGAGCCCCTAAAAGAGTTCTGCATTGACGTCATTATACCATTCTTCTCCAAGCGTCTCCCCCAAGTTTGCCATGCCATCAGTAAGAAGCTTGGTGGACCTTCCATCATCAAGGAAGAAAAGGCCCCTCAACAGCCTTTGGAGCCGTCATCTACCATCAAGCCTAAACAAACCCCTGGTGCCGCTACAAAGCGCACTGCTGCCCCTCGTAGCTCGAAGTCAAAGATAATGTCCTTTGAGCAGCGCATTAAAAGTCAACTAGCTAAAGGCCGCCAGACTGCCCGCAGGAGTTTGTCAGTGGGGCCCAGCCAAAAGATCCAGAGCATGATGGCGGCCAAGCCCAGAGAGATCCCCGGTCTTAAGGCCAGTGAGCTCAAAGTTGCTCACCTAAAGGCTACCGAAGGTACTCAGACCAGTGGATTAATGAAGGCGCCTGGTCTTTCTAGAAGTCAGAGTATGGTGGATATGGCTGCTGATCCTAGAGCGGCCAAGAAGGCTCGTATTGACAAGGAGTTGAGGGATGCCATATTGGGTATCCGCAAGCCGAACCGCGTTGCGGCTGGTCGGTCTATACGTGATGAAACTGAGAAGCGTACGGGCAGTGGTCTTTCTCAGATTAAAAGGCAACGAAAGCCTCAGCAGTTTGTGCCGGGTAACAGTCCTCAGATCATCAAGGCTACTCCCATGCGGGCTCGGCATCAGGACATGGGTATGAGTCAACATTCGGCTCAAGGGCAGAGATATTACTCTCGGTCTCAGTACAGCTATTCACAATATGGCCACTCACAATATGCTCATTCACAGTACGCCTCACAACAATACTCACAATCTTACCACCAAGACTACTCGCAATATGCCGATGACGTCATTCCTCCATCAAGTGTCACCAGACTGGGAGCCCAGAGTTTCTCAGTGGATTCATACCGTTCTCAACACAATGATGAGGTTATCGGCGAGACGCCAGCTAAGCCTCGATTCAAGAGCTTCAATGTCGGACCTGGTTTCCAGTCCGGTATCACCGAGGAAGAAGAGGAAGAGGAAGCTACCCAACCTTTCGAAGATGATGACTACCTGGGTGAAACTCCCATCAAGCCGCTGGCTATCCGGGCTACCCCCGCTCGTGGCGGCACCCGTGCAAACAACCCCATGCGCACACCTAGTGCCCCGAACCCCGACGATCCCTTCGCTGAGACGGCCAACATGGAACTCTCCCCCTTAGCTGACCGCAAATCAGCCCGCAGAAGCGGCGGCGTCAAGGGTCTCCTGTTCCCCCGATCTGGCGGTGGCGCAGGAAAGTCCGGGCCCATGGAATTCAAAAGCCCATCACGAACAACCCGGGCCGGCGGCAACACTCGCTCAGTCTACAACTCAGTGGAGAACTCCCCCAGCAAAAGATCCCCCGATGTCACAAACACACTGCCAACATTACCTGGCGTTACCCCTCGGGGCAACAATCCCTTTACAGTAGTGGCGTCATCATCCCCGTTTGCGTCGGCCACAGCTAGGAATCTGGCGGCGAAATTTCGTCCAGATAGGGACGCGAAGGGGGCGCGTGAGGAACTTGGGAGGCAGGTGGCGATGCAATTTTCGCCATTGAAAAAGTCATTTACGGCGGTGGGGAGTAGCGGGGGGGCCGAGGAGCCGGGGTCTCCGGTCGAGGCGAAGTTGGGTGAGAGGACAAACCATCCAGCGGGTGGGAATGCGGGGAAGTCGTTATTTGAGCAGATGGGGTGGGATAATGATTTTTGATTTTCTTCTGCTTATTTTTTGATGAGGGATTGATTGGATTGTGTTGCTTTTTTTTTGTTTTTATTTGGCATTTTGTTTTGGATCATTGTTGAGATATCACATGATGTAGGCAGGCGTTATTTACATTTTTTCTTTTTCTTCTGTCTCAGAAGTATGTTTTGGGGCACATCATTATTAGACTTCATATCGGACGTTTGGGGAATTATTAGGAAAGTCTAGTTTAAGATGAATACTAGACAAATTGTCATTACACACTAATATTGTCATTAAATATGATCCGTTATGTCATATCACTCGAATTCGCCCTCTTCTTCCTCGACGGGTCCATCTGGATCATCTTCCTTCTTCACAATAATCAACGGCAACTCTCTAATATCGCAGTGTTCCTGAGTCGCCATATCGACAACTCTAACCGCCTCAATATTCAACACGCCCTCCTTCAAAGCCAAAAATCTCAACTCGGTAACATGGCACGCCCCCGGAGCCAACGGGCCAACCTTCGTATCCGCACTCAGGCAAATCACATCCGGCGCATCCACCAGCGCATTCTTCTGCATCCCGTGCACCAAAGTCTCGTCCAGGATAGCATCGGCAATCTGCGCGGCATCCGATCTCTTGCTCATGCTCAGCGGTCTCGGTATCCGCATGTCGGAGCGCCGTCTCTTGGGGATAGCCATGAGGGCCAGTTTACGCGGGGTGGGGTTTAGCTTCTCGGTGGACCGGTTGAGGACATAGATGGACCAGGCAAATTCTTCGCCTTTGCGGACGGGTCCTGGTGGGGCGGCAAAGGTTACGGTGATGCCGAGGTCAGGGAGGATGGTAGGGTTGGAGGATTCGTGGGCGGGGAGGGAATCTGGGCGGGTGATTGAGGGGGAGATTAGAGATGTGCCGTCGCCACCCCCGGAAATGGATAGTTGGGAGGGCTTGTGGGAGCGTTGGATGGGGGGTTGGGGGGTTGAGTTGGGGCCGAAACCGGGGTTTACGGGGATTGTGAAGTCAATTGGTGTGGACCATTGCATGACGAGTTCGGGGCTGGTAGACTCTGATACTAAGCATTTGGCTTTTACCGATATGTCGAGTTCTCGGGATGGATTCCGCATGAAGTCTGATGAGCTGCATGGTGATAGTCGGTACAGAAAGGTCACATGGTCCTGTGGACTGCACAAAAGAGGCAGCTTCAAGCCCTCAACGGAATCTGACAAGCATTCGACATTCCCATCTTGGACAATCAAATCTATTGATGTCACCTGAATAGAAGATGTAAACATTCCAGTAAAATCAACTTCCAAAGATGCAATCAGATCGGGTGTAGCAGGTAATGTGTTTGGCCGCGCAAGCCGCACTCGGGTGTGCACTGCGGGCACTATCGGCAGAGTAATTGCAGTCTGCGTCCGTAAAGGTCTCATGAGCTCTCGAGGGTTAGTCAAGGGCGCTACTCTAGAAACACGAAGCGCTGAAAGGCGAGGCGTGATTTCGCCAATGCCCTCATCATCCGCAAATGACGCCAAAAGATTCATCCCGGATGCCACGCCACTTTGGAGATAGCCTGTCCGGCCTTTTTGTGTCGTGCCAAGGTTTGCGGGAGTCCCGGAGTTAATCTCTAGCGGCTTCAAGCTTGCTGAGGCTGAGAAAAGGGCAGATGGTTGAGATAGACGAATTCGCGGTCTGTTTAGGAATACCGGTAGTTTCCAGATGGCGTACACATGCTTCTCCTTGACCACGGATTTCTCCGATTCCGCATCGGAATCAGCTTCGTCCACGATGATAAAGGGGTCATCGTTGTCTTCAATGGTTCCGGAAAAGATTAAATCGTGTGGCACCGGGCCGTCTCCGCGATCTGGCTTGGTGACAACCTGAGTCTCAAGAATAATCACTAGGCGCCTCAAATGCGACCGCAAAACATCTTCCTCTGCCCATGGCGTCCTCAGAACCAAGATTACATCCAATGTCTCATCTAGCATTTCGTCAGTAACATGGATCTAGGGTACTATAACCGGAGGACATACCAAAGAATAATGATTGTCTCTGGGGAATAGAATGCAAGAAGCCTACTGAGTCTCCCACACTGGCTTCGCTAAAGATCTCCTCTAAAGAGGCCTGAGTTGCTGCTGGTACTAGAAATGACAATAGAGAACTCTCAACAAAAGTGTTTGCTGCTTGATCGTGACCCAGCGCCAAGTCTTCGGATGGGACTGCCATCTTGCGATCTTTTCAAGATCAGATAAACAGCAGTTTGACTGGTTGAATGATAGCTATATCGTGAGATAGAAGTAGATCTAAAGTTAGAGTGGTGATCAAACGAAGATGCCCAGAGGCTGAGTATTATAACAATAAAACCACGTGAAATTAATTAAGATGTGGTAATGAATATCGTGTTCTCAACCTAGAAAGGAGAAATGACATTGAACATTTACTTGCTTAATTAATGAATCGCAGCTCTTACTACACCCTTGTCAATTTAGGAGAGCACGACGCCACAATTATTCTAAAGCGCCACAGAATTCGAACTGTAAACCCTAACGTGTTTGCGTATCTACGTGAGACGAAACCGTAGATATGGAGCCGAAAATATTAAATATTGGTTTCTCCCCGCTTTGCTAACGCCCAAGGACCACCACACGGACAATGACGCAATGACACCAATAAATGTGTCAATCCTGGCCGATGGCCAAAGACATCCTCCATCGCCATCAGACACCTAGCACACCTCCTCATCTTTCCCGACGACACAGGAACAGGCGAGCCACCCGTCGGTCCACCCTGGAAATTCTCCCCTTGTACCGTCTTTTTGTGAGCCAGCACTTTGGCACTTGGTAAGACAGTATGCTTGAAGATGTCGACAAGCATGGCGCGAGCCCTCCGGTCTTTCAGGGCTTGAGGGGAGTCTTGGATTTCCAAAAGTGTGTAGTCGTGGAAGAACAAGGCTTGTCTGTCGATCTTACTTCTGATGACAGGAAGCTCAGTGAGGAAAAGTTTCTTAACGGCTGGAACCACTAGTGGTATGATGTGAGGTAGCGTCAGCAAGAGGATCTCAGACCTTGACTGCATGGCTTTCATAATCTGCTCAGACTGCTTGTTGGCAACCTGGGGGTCCCGAATCTGTTGACACATAGTTGCTGCCATATTACGACAGCACGATTTGAACTCGACACCGATACTGTTAAGCAACCTTTCCATGTCATCAAACTTAAGTTGGCAGCCATCCATGAGCTTCTGCATGCGCATGTAGGCACGATAGAGGTTGAGGGTGAGACAATCATCCGGATTGACAGTCTGCTTCGAGTAGAAATCGAATGCTTTCTTGCTAACTCCAGCCATAAAATTTATACGACGAAGCATGGCAGAGATGTAGCCCCTGGATGAAGGCGACATTAAAAGGTGAACAGCAATATTGTTGCGTTTCAGAAGAAGGTACCTGATTTCTTGCTTGGGATCAGGACCCATTCCGTCATGCTTTTTAGCAGTGCCATTCATAAAGCCCATCCAATCCTTGTCCTGCAACAATTCGAATAGAGAATCTAAGAGCCAATAGATAAAGTCAATGGCCCATTTGATACAGCCCGTTAATGCATCGACGACTTCCGGTTCATCCAGAGGACTAAGACGCTCTCGGAGGTGTGGTGGTACATTCAGAGCCACACTAATAAGGACGCCGACATTCCGCACTTTCAACGCAGTCCTTGCAAGTTTGCTGTTAAATTCTTGCTTGTTATATTGTCCGTGGAAACCAAGGTGACTAATCGTTGATAGTAACATCTGGAGGTGAGTATTCCTGAAAAGTCCCTCGTAGTGATTTTCGTCAATCGTGTCAACCTGGATTTTTAGCATACGATAGATTTCCGATACAAAATCCGTGGTAAAGTTGTATTTGTTTGTGTAGTTCTTTGCGATAGCAAGCACATCTTCGAAGCTGTTTTGCATATGAACAGCAGATCCTGCAGCAAGCGTAAGACCAGAGACGATGGCAGCATAAGCGGCTGATGATCGTTAGATGTGTAACAGTTGAAGAAATGAAGCAACACTTACGGTCAGTCTTAATTTCAGAGCCAATGTCTACTTCTGTATGAAGCTTACGCCATTTAATTTTCTTATTGTTACAGATTTGTACCATTGAGCAACCAGTAGGTGAAAATGCAACATTGAGACATGGACTCTGGTTCTCAAATGTCATCCCAACTTCATGAAGGCTGTGGATCCTGGTGTAATTCGGCTCTGTGTACATCAGTTCTATATTGAACCGATTTCGATATTCCACAGATCCATCAGCGAAAGTGATGAACAGAACCCGACCCATCTGCATTTGGTGAATATTGATCACGACTTTGTTGAATATGATAGGTTCGAGCCTTTTCAGGTGGAAAGAAGTTGGTGAGTCACTCGGCTTTCGTGTGCCCATGTTCTCAAATGCCCTCTGTAAAGGCGCCTGTTGGGCTTGTACGATCTCCCATCTATCAATGACACTTTGCGGCTCATGGTATGGTGATGGATCGGAGGGAGCATATGATCGAACAGATATTATTATACCATTGCACCATTTCTTGACACTAGGGTCCATTGCAGATGCCAAAATCTCGAGATGAGTGATTTTCGCCATAGCATGGTCAACCGGTGAGCCACTCTTATTGGTCCCTTGATACCAAGTAGTGGCGGCGACATGTTGTTCTGATAAGGAGGGGTTGGTAGGAAGTCTGCTAACATTCTCTTGGGGATTTGGAAGACCCCATTCGATGCCGATTTTGATGACTCTCAATTGTTTTGACGCAGTAGCAATAACAGTCATCAACCCATTCTTATCGGAACATATAGATGCGTGGGTGATTTGATCCTCGGACATTATGATACTTTCCAACTCATGTGAGATTTCTTCGAACTTGTCGGATTTTGACCCTGGGTAAAAAAGCTTGAGAATGCCATTGTCTGTTATGCAAAGCAAGGCGCTTTGTCCAGGTTGAGGATGATATGGTGGGAACGCATGAACGAAAGAACTCTCATACTTGGACTCTCCTCCATTCTCTCTAGTGACAGGTCCGTGTAAGATATGGTATTGTCGAGCAGGTGGTAAGGGCGCCAACCAATGGCATCCAACCACTGAGTTGAGATCGTCGAGAGAATCGGATACCCATTTTCGACTGTAGATTCCGTGGTTAAGATTTGAGAAGCTGATGATGGTTACACGGCCAAGCACATCGAATACGGCAAGCTCGGGATTCTTGGTAGACGCCCAAGCTAAGTGGACGAGGGGTATGTTGTCCAGGCCATGGACAAGATCCAATATTGATGGTTCGCTAAGAGCCCAGTCTCCAGTTTCAGCATCCACGCGGAGATATCTTATTTCAACTTTTTTCCCGTCTGGTGAGATTGAGGCTACTGAACCGGATCTTGACCAAGCTATCATTCTGTGAGAAGTTAGAAGCTAGGTGATGGAACAAGCCGGAATCATGACTTACTGGCAACATCCTCTAACCTTCAGCTGATCAAGGCGCATTCTCATTTCCATGGGTGGTGACGGGCGATGGGTCATTTCCATTGGTAGCCCGTTCATAACGGTATCTTCTTGTACCATCATACTCGAGCCATCACCAAAAAGGTCGTCTACATCAGTCATGTCAACGGCCGGTGCCATATTCTCTGCTATTACAGGCATTCCATTGGCGGCCATGTTTGCTATATTCGCCATGTCGCCGACCTGTAATGTTTTGGTGGATGTCCACAATTGCGTGAGTGTTATAATATCAATTTATGGGCGAAAAATTGTAGTCATTCCAGTGTCAAGTCGAGATGATTAGGTTTCTAACAAGATGGGCCAATGTATTGAGGAGCGCGATAAGAGTAAATTTATAGCGGGTTACTCGACTGTGTGGTGCGTTATATAACTAAGAGGAGCGAAATATATCAAAGAGTACTAGTGCTTATAAGTCAAGGGATGCGATGTCTAAAGTCGGTGATAATTTTGAAGCAAGGCTGAATTAAGGTAAGTTGCAACAGCACCAAAATCGCGATGCGCTTCCCAAGGTTTGGCGGTTCCCTGCGCAATAGACTTTCCCAATCCGACCCATTGTTCCCGTTACCTATAAAGTGAGTCCTTCTCTTCCACTAGAAAAACGCTGCATGTTTGCGCCACACTCAATATCACGCTTCTAGACCGATGACGCCACGTTTGTGTCGCGCTTAACGCCACATTGTTCCACAGTTTTCCGCTCCGCTGTTGCATCCTTCCGAAAGGGCCTGAAGCATCTCAATACAGACGATAAACCACTACTATGGTGACAAGACGGTCGCGACATATACCTGAGAGGTCTACCAGGCTATATCAATGACATACTATGTCATGTGTGCTATGTATTTAGTCCAAGAACGAGTTTAAAGTATGGTCTTCACACGACAAAAAAAAATTAGTGTTGGATCCCTGGTGGGTTCCTGCATGTCAGACCAATGATGACGTTGGACCCTGTAAACACATGCGAAATCTTGATCGGGCAGTTACACACTTGTGTCGGGGCAACTACGATACATATTGAAGACTACATGCTTGTAGATCGATAGATTTTTTGCCTATTTACCGGTTTATTCTATAGAAAGTGATTTGAAATAGCAAATTTGAAGCTGGTCTTGTCCTTTGTCTTCTTGCCCTTTGTGCTTGTGAAGATTTCTATTTATGTTTGAAACATCAAACCTATTCCCTGCAAATGGAGAAAACAAAAGCTGACTTTGATTAAAAAGTAAACTTGTGCGTCCAACTGTAAGGGTTTAAGAGCGAACTCTTGACGTCAATTGATATTTTTTCAAATGTATAGACAAGTTTTATCAAGCTCAGTAGTTCTTACAACTAAAGCCATTGTGTCACGAGCACAAGCATATAGATTAAAATCATCTTTGATTATCATTAGAGCCTTGCTATCATTTCATTTTACCTTTTCACCATTCAAGAATACTACTTCTACGATCATTGAATCCCTAACCATTCTGGTGACCTCTGCTCCGATCAATAGCAATAGGGTTGCTTTTTGCATCAATTGAAGGAATTCCAAGCCATTGCAACTCTTCGGAGATGCCCTTTTACTGGCATCTGAGATTGCTCAGCACCGCCAACATAGCAGCATCAAGACGCCAAACACAGTAAGTTTCTTCAAGGGTCTGTGACTGTCAGACCGCAACATCTACAGTTATTACACTTGACACGTGAACTCAGGACATAAGTTGAAAATCCCCTCCCCCCCAAGATTCTGGAACTAATCCACTTGAGAGATTAGATTGTTACGATTTTGGTTAGCGCATTCCTATTTTTCCGAACTTGAACCCCACGACTCCATAACAAGACCGAGGCTTGTTGAAAACGATGTTCTAAATCTTTGATCGCAACATGCCCAAACATCAATCTATATACAACCACGAACCGCAGACAAATCTGTTCTCTCATGATATATAATTTCCATCTTATAGATCCATTCCTAATTGATTCATATATATCGACATGGATATAGAATCTCCTAGCGTGCCAGTGGATCGTCACGATGCAGGAACCCCCGCGTCCCTGCCGACGTCTCCATCCACCACCCCCGGCGACAGCGTAAACATCATGCTCTCTTCACCACTCTCCGAACCCAGTTGTACGACACCTTCACCACCCGTGTCGCCAATCTCCAGATCTTCCACATCAACAAAGGCTGAGTCGCCCTCTAAATCACCACGCGTTTTTCTGCAGAGCAACCTGTCAAAATCCAGCAAAGACGCGACCAGAAAATCTTTACCTAAGTCTACAATCACCATCATCAAAACTGAAAAGTCTTACACGAGCGTGCTGAAAGCGCCGCTATCTACAAACGCGACTTCTAAGTTGAAAAGACCTCGGACAGCACTTCCGGACGAAGCTCCCGCGAAACGACGCAAGATTGTCTGTTTACAGCTGCCCAAAATGCCCCGAAGCAGCAGCACCGCTCCGGCAAAAGCCTTAGCGGCAACAAGGAAAACGACAAGCTCGGCCAAGGACATTACTACAAAATCCACGACCAAAGCCACCACGACAAAAGCTGCACCCAAGTCTACGACTACTACATCTAAAAAGACGACCAGCAAGAGTGCCGCTTCCAAGTCTGCAAGCCCCGAGGCGGAAGGCCCCACTTATCTGGATCTGGAGGAGGCCTGCCGCGATGCTGAGAACGAGCGGGACACGGCAGAGACTGCGAAGCTGGAAGTTTTGATGAATGCACTCCGCAAGAAGAAAAAGATTATCGTGATCGCTGGAGCTGGTATCTCTGTGTCAGCTGGCATCCCCGATTTTCGTTCCGCCCACGGCCTGTTCAAGACATTGAAGAACGACCATAAGTTGAAGGGCTCGGGTAAACAGCTGTTTGATGCCAGTGTTTACAATGATGCCAGTATGACTGAGTCGTTCCATACCATGGTCCGTAATTTGGCTGAGATGACCAGGGCGGCCTCTCCGACTCCGTTCCACCACATGCTCGCTTCATTGGCAGAGGAAGGACGGCTACTACGACTCTACACTCAAAACATTGATTGCATCGATACGAGTCTGGAACCTTTGGAAACCAACGTTCCGCTCAACCACAAGGGTCCGTGGCCGAAGACTATTCAGCTTCACGGCAGTGTCCGCCACATGGTGTGCCTCAAGTGTTCTTATCTCGACGAGCTTCGGCCAGAGTTATTCGTCGGGCCGGAGACTCCTTCTTGCCACAAGTGTCAGGAGATTGAGACTCTGAGAGTCAGCTTTGCCAACAAACGCAGCACAGGTGTCGGCAGACTCCGCCCACGAATTACGCTTTACAATGAACGTGGCCCTGATGATGATGCAATTGGTGCCGTGTCACTCGCTGATATCAAAGCTCGCCCGGATGCGGTCATTGTTGTGGGCACCACGATGAAGATTCCCGGCCTGAAGAAGCTGACTAAGCAACTTTGCGCTGTCACTCGGGATAGACGGGATGGATTCACGGCGTGGATCAATCTAGATTCTGAGCCTGCTGCGGCTGAGTTCCGGGACTGCTGGGACATGGTTGTCAAGGCCAAGTGCGACGATATTGCTACGTTGTTGGCTCTTCCCCGCTGGGATGAGTACCGGGCTTGGTCTAAGAATGCTGGCGACAATGAGGTCTCGGCTGCGGAGGCGGCTGCGCTGCATTCTTCCAAGATCGAGATTGCTTTGCCCCAAGGTTCACAGACTACAGCTAAGGGCAAGAGCAAGGGAAAGCCAAAGAGCAAGGCGAGCTCGGATCCAACTATTACAAATTCTATTGCTGAGGCACTGGCTGTCAGTGATGGGCCTGCATCTGCACACGCAGATGCAGTCAAAATTGCAGAACGACTGAAAGCCGTGGACTTGAGTCCTGGTGCTGGCGCTCAAGCTGAAGGCCAGGTGGTTCCTGGTGACTACAGTGTACTTAACAGTAAGTATTTGTCTTTATCTTGTGAGGACGGGGATCACGTGTCGAGTAGCCAAGATCGGCTACCCTATGGGGTGAGTCGAGACGAAATTGGGCTTTCTTATGACAAGAGTTTCCCAAATGGGTTAATATCTTTCCCACTTTGTGTTCCTAGAGCTGAAGTTGAATTTCAGCCGCAAGAATTAAATAACACAAACAAAAACCAATCCAATGATCTTAAAAGAGACGGGGCCCCTCCTCTTTTGGAAACCTCGAGCTCTGCCCTTCATCTCTCATCTGATTCTACTATAGCTTGTTCCAAATCGGCCACCGCCACTATCACTGCCACAAAAAAGTCTTCTAGAACCAAGCAAGCCCAGCTCACGTTCACTTCTTCCAAATCTTCTGTTACTAGAGCTGCTGCTGCTTCCAAAGCCAAAAAGCCAACACCCGACCCCAATTTCGAGGGCACTGGAGTCACCTCTTTGCGTGAATTCGGTGTTTCTGCTACTTCTACAGTTCCTTCTCACAAACGCAGTATAAAGCCTCGAGCGGCCAAGACTAGAGCTGCCGCCACTAAGCACACACCCTCTGCCTCTAACGTTACTTTGACGTTGTCACCAGACGAGGGAAATACCACTACAACTACCATCGTGACTACTACTACTACCGCCACCACTACTACTGTTAATTCGTCTTCTTGTTGCCGCCAACGTGCCTTGCCCAGTGAGAGACCGCCGCCACCTGTCGCCATTGCTTCTTTCGTCAAGCAGGAGCCACTGTCGAGTCCGTCCTTGTCGGCGCTAGCCCCTGCTTGTAACGAGACTGTGTATCTGCCGGACTCGCCAACCAGCATATCTGATTTTCACTTGGACGAAGATCAGAACCCGTCTGGCCCGGTGACTCCTTGTGACGACGCTAACACCGATGATAACGACATTACCGACGATATTGACAGCGAACTTTCAGACTGCAGCACAATGGGCAGTAAAGACGAGCAGATCAAGAAACGGCCCAAAAAATACGGCCCCACCTTCAAGGTTGCACCTATGCCGCCGCCGGAGGTGCCCGTGATCCCTGGTCCCCCGTTTAAAATGAGCGAGAATGGATCGAATAGGCCATACAAGTGCTACCCTCCGCCACCAAAGGGGTCTCAAGAATCTTCACCATCAGCACACAGTGAATCGTCGATATATACGGGATCCCATGGTCAAGAGGGCCATAATGATACTATTTCACCAAGGACAGTGCCCCGCGGGATGGAGCAGCTCATCAACTGAGACATGGCAACTTGTCATGGCTGACAGTGAAAGCACGATTTTCTTCTTTTTTTTGCCCCTTCCGGCACGCTCACTCCTGGCTTGTCCTGCCCCCCAGTCATACCATCAACACCCCCCCCCCCATCCCCCTTCCCAGACAAATCCCTAGCTCCGCTCCCGTTTCCACTCCCATGCATGTCCTTGATTTGGAATTTGGAATTCTTGACAGAAAAGCCCGAGGTTATAGATTAGGCCAGAGCAACTGGATGCTGCCCCGGGGAAATTCTCAGGAGCTAGGAGGAGAGCTGAAAACTGGACTGTCACAAACTTGCAGCGACTGACACTGGTACTCCAGGGAAACCCCTTCTTTTTTTTTTTTCTCTCTCTCCCCTTGTCGTATATACCATCCCTTGGATTCAGTGATAAGTGGAGGAGGGCGATGGTTGGGTCTTGATTTGTCCTGATGGTGTCTGCTAGATGGATTATTTTAGTTTCTTTGGGCGGCGCGATGAGGTAAGAAGGGAGTTATCCTCATCATGTTTTTTTTGCGCTTGTAGTATTTTTTCATGTGGCAGTTGTCTTTTTTTTTTTGTTGGGCTTTCTTTTCCCCTTCTTTTTTCTCTGCGTCGGCGTCATACCCGGGATCTCATGTCTACTGCATTGGTTTATTATCTTCTATTCATGCTATACGTCATTTTTTATTTTTTATTTTTTATTTTTATTTCCTTGCCCTGATGTTTTACTTTGGCTATATACTAGCATCTGAATGATGGATCTTCAAATCATCTTGTCTTCTGCGCTAATTTTCTGTTTGTCTCTAATGATTGATTTCATGATGTGATGCCACTCCTGGGCATGATTATCCTAGGGCCTCTATAGAACATGTTTAGTCATCATACTCATACTCAATCATAATAACTCAGCCACACACACACACACACACACACCCTGTCAGTTTCTCGTTTTTATTTATTTACTTCCGCTGCACACTATGCTTCCTCGTCTGGTTCAGCAAGTCCGCCTTCTCAAGATCGACGTTTGCTCCACAAAGTTGAATCTGTAATCCGAGGGATAAATATCTCTGAATTTGGGGTCCACAGGCTGTGGCGATGGATGATGGCGGCATCAGTTCACTATTGTTTACAGCGTTGTACATAAGTACGCGGCATTTT
This sequence comes from Ambrosiella cleistominuta, assembly GCA_017139545.1. Lineage (NCBI taxonomy): Eukaryota > Fungi > Ascomycota > Sordariomycetes > Microascales > Ceratocystidaceae > Ambrosiella > Ambrosiella cleistominuta. The sequence continues at coordinate 38,788 of JABFIG010000153.1, read as the reverse complement.
GAATCTTTTTGAGGAATCAATATGCTTATTATAGCTTTTTTTCTGATAAAACAGGCTCTGGCGGGGTTTGGCTTTCCCGGTCCTGGTTATACGGGATATATCTACAGCTTTTCGGGCTCCAACAGTCGGTATTGTCCCTGTCAACGCCACTAACACCGACTGATGGTCACCAGCCACCATGAATACTCCTCAGCATCTATGCTACGTTCTGTGTATAATTGTAACCCAAAACTATACAATGGCTCACCAATCGTTCACCATCGCAAATCATCGTCTGTTTCCTCCTGTATATACTGACATACTGACTGGTCCAGGCCTGGTGAAAGGGTGGGAAACAGAATCTCAGTCCTACGCTCTGGGTGAAAGGAGTAAACACCAGTAATCAAGCAGCTGAAAGCTGAAAGGCATTCCCTAGCATGGCTTTGGGTGTTGTTTCTATCAGTATATTCACATGTCCACTCTGATCGTGGTTAATACGGACTTTTGTTTTGAACAACTTTGCTGGTATGGTCTTGTACACTAGTGATAGCATTTTACATTCATTTAGATTTGTCTGGTCCTTTGCTTATATTATACATGTTTTTTTCTTCTCCAAACTCCCTTCGCTCTTTCGGCAAAGTCGTACCTGGCCAGTTTAAGATTCGGGAACATATCTTTGGGTCGACATTGAAGCGGTGTCGTCTCCCATGCCTTTGATTATTACGGCCGTCATAAATATTACATCGACCTTATTTCCCACCTTGAACCATGTCCTTCTATATATGTATGATTAATCCCTCGGGATCTTTTAGAGAAACAATTCCTCCAAGCATTCACGTTAGACATCCCTAAACTCTGTCTGGGATCTATTCTGAATTTGCTTGGCAAGTCAGATTGGAATGCCGCCACTAGACCACAATGTTCTGTGCTAAGATGAGTTATTGTTTTACGTGGCTTGTAATAATTAGTATACACAGATACATGACTAGTGGTAGTGAGGGTATGTTGGGCTGAATTGTCTCGTCTGTTATCCGGACCGGTCAGGTACATTACATGACGAGGCCAGATATCTAGTGGCTTGGAGCTGCAGTTTTGATTCATCCAGTGAGACATTGTGGTCCTAGTTTTTGTTCTAGTGTACCATTGTGGGTCGTGAATGTTATAGCTGTATGGCCATCGTGACTTTGGGCAGGCTTCCGACTATACCGCTAAGATTTATAGGGAGATCAGTTGCTTATTTCGCCATTCGGATTGTGCTAAACATGACATATATATATCAATCAGCTACAGTGGCAGACCGGTACCCCATTAACAAGTTCTCAGAAGAATCATCTACCATGATCATAAAACCCTGCCTCTCTTGCTCATTTCCGTCTGCCGTAAGCTCTGTCATTCTGATTACCGTGTGATACTGGTGCTTATTGCTTTTTTTTGTCTCTTAAAAAGTTGTCGGGCTTGGCTTTTCTGGGAGGTGGATTAAAGAAAGGGGGGTACGTACAGGAGCCAGTCTTACAGGATGATACATGTAAGTATTTGTCAATGGGATCCATTTTTCCGGGCCGCAGCTGAATATTTATCCAAGGCAAGCGAACAAGGGCTATCTAATACCTGAACAGGAGGAGGGAAAGGGAAATTCTCACCAATGAACTGATGGTTTTCGGACTATGTTGACATGAAGCTGATGTAGAAGTAACGTTTAGTTATGGCAACAATTGCAAAAGAAAACTCACTTTGCAATCTTCACTATTATATTTACTATATGATTTGGCTGAAGTAAATTTATATAAACATTGATATATACTTATCTATTTATATTGATTGTTATTGAGGTCGAGTCTGAGAACAAGAAAAGTGGGGCACAGTCGAAAAAAGGAAGGCACCTCACGAATTCTTTCCAACAACATAATTTCTTTACTATGACAAATAGTGCAATGTGATGATATTGTCGTTGAACTCCGCAGAAACGATTATCACCAGAGTGCTATAGTTGACGTTTGGCAGGCAAAAACCTCTTCGATTTACCTTTCCGTCAGGGGCGTGCTTTTCTTTTAAGTTATGGAGGGGCATTGAAATAAATATTCTGGAGTTCAGGCTTGGGCAGGCGACATGAAAAATAATAATAATAAATGCGCATATGCATGGCAAAGGTCCCTGGGGGATTATGAATGGTGGAGTAGATTGCATGCAGAGTCCATTAGACAAACACCAAAGTTCAAATATGGCTATTTACGCACGTAAGTCTATAGCTTTGGCGAAAAGACAAAGGGAAAACGACAAGTCATTCATCTAAAAGAGAATTGGTATTCGTGCACTACATGAATCCTATAGGTAACACTTTATCATCCCTGTTTTGGGGTGATCAAGAAAGTAAATAAGTAAATTCGAAAAAGAAAAATCATCAATTTGTTGATTTATCACATCCTGAATAAAGGATCCAAGATTCGAGAGTTTCTCTCAAGATTATAAAGTTTACCATGTCGTCATGAAGTTTACACACATGTAAGTTCTCAAGGTTTGGGACAGATATATCAACAAAGATCTGAAAAGCCTTTGAGTATTTCACATCATTGATTATGGGTAATATTTCTTGACTATATCTCTTCTTTGAATGAGCTCTCACAAGATTTATTCCTTCTTGTGATCTATAGGGGCTATTTGGCAGTATTGAAACAAGAAATCTGGTGCCTTTTTCTTTTCTTTCCTAGATCTGGATAATAGTCATCGTGAGCCATATTTATGAATCGACCACTCAACTGTATCCGCCATGACCCCAGAATCATACTGTCATCTATTAATCCCCATGAATATTCGGCTCATCTGCATACAGAGTCTTATTCAGATCCTCGCACAACTAAGCGTATAAACGACTAGCCCAGGAAGATCCTTTTGCGCGGAGGGCCATCCGACCTTTAAAATGCGTTCCTATAGCTACATTACTATCCTAAAAGTTCTTTTCACAGAATATTGACTAGACAGAATCGTCGTGAATGTCTGGACCTGAAAACTGGTCATACACCAGTTAGTCATAAAAGGGTATTTCATTCATCTTTGAAATGGAGTGCTGAAGGTGTGCTCAAGTGGATGACATGTGATGGTGTATATGAAATTGCAAAGCGCGGGGTAACTGGTTATTCTTCTTTCTTTAAGACATAATTATCACAAATTCACTGTTGCCATGCAGCTATGATATCAATATCATTTATAGCAAAAGGGGGGGGGGGGGGGGTATGCGGTCCATATTTACTCATTTATTCAAAAAAAAACTTGCACTATGAAAACACTATATTTGCTCCTGTTCCCTTCTTCCTAAAGTGGTATTTTATAAACAAGGGTTGTTTACAGACTCTATCATCCAGTTCCACGAAGTGTTACCATTATGTAAAGATTTTTAATCTAGGTACGATAGATTATAGGTTCAGAGACAAATATATAAGGATATCTCGCTGAATTTTTTTTTTTTTTTGATAAGTGAGACCGATGTCGTAGTAGAGATAAATAAATACTCTCTATGTCGGCAATCAGAAACATGTGATTGGACAATGACGTCAATCTCACTATTACTGCATGGAGTTTTTTTTTTTTTTTTTTTTTTGTTTTTTTCATATATCATACTAAAACACTATATGCCTTTAGCGGGATTCCACTTCAATTTTAGATCCAAGTGGGGCGGGCATAATGTCCAGCATTATCTCGAATAGCTTACCAGATATGGATGCAAAAGCAACAACAGCATAGCAGATGAAATAAATGTAAATGTAAATGTAAATGTATATATGTAACTCTGGAAGCAATAATTAGGATGTAGGAAAATCGGTAGTCGAGCTACCATCATCTTTGACGAATCATGATGGACGTAAAAAAAAGGATTAATCTTCTATCAAGCTTAGTCTCGACATCAGGTAAAATAATTAAGAATCAGCTGGCCGGAGCACCAGTTGGTTTGACAGCCTGAAAGCTGAAGTATGTATATCTGCAACACCAGTTACACGCTCGAGCTTCTTAGAATTCCAGCATGCAACGATAGGGCCTCGTAAGATGACCAATCCGATTTAAGCTGTGGATGTGGGTAGAGAGAGGGTCTTGGTCTTAACATGGGACAGATCTATGCGGGGGTGCTCATTCTCACGATACCTGCCGGAAACGGTAGCCTTATCTAGGTAAGACAAAAATGAAATTTAATTATGATGACATCTATACTGGAATTTCATTTTTTTTTTTCTGATATTAAAGCTTTAAGCAGATTCCTCTAATAAAGGCAATATTTCTGCATTCATACATCTTTCGCAAAGTTGACACTGCCGAGAGTATATATAGTAATTATGAATTATTTATATCCATTTCTGGAAATCTGAACGAAGGTCGAAGTTAGCCAAACACTAATTATTACCCGAATACAAACCGGCATTACTATAGTTTAGTACAGTTTAGTCCAGCCCCATGTAGATTTTCTCTAGATCAGGAGTGCTTTCGTCTAGCGTTTTGCCACTATATTCTGCTTTACCGAAGACGGTAATCGATACAGCTTCTAACTTACTCCTCAGCGTGCTTCTGATAAAGATCAATGCAATGGAATATTGGTCGCTTTTTGGTGTTAAATCGTTTGGACATAGAGCGTTGCCACTTTGGGTAATTTATTCGCCAGTGTCACAAAGGCTAAATTTACGTCACCGACTCGATGGAATAATAGAATGACTAGCGTCGATTGCCGCAGCAGATTATGGTTCACTACAAACGATAAGTCTTATAGTTATACACTATATATGATTGTCCTTCTTGTTATTCGCATATTTAATTGATTACTATTCTCACAAATAACTATATACTTCACGAGATATCTCGGCGCCTGTAGTACCCCTCCCTTGTTTTGCCGTTCTGTCACCCCACATCAACCCATGCCCGAGTGATCCTTTCTCGTAATCCTTCAAGTATAGATTATTGACAAAGCCTGAGGGTCGGAGGAAGAAAACACTGCTGCAGAATTTTATGTCTGGAGCCCATATGTTGGCAATAATAGTATTTCGGCATATATTCTTTCAACCTCATATAGCCAGTTATCTGGTGCCTTACAAAGGTTCATATACTCATTACTGCTAGTGAGCATCTTTGCTATCTGAGCCGAATTGCCTGGCTAGTACACTAGCTAACCTACCCTAGACAACACACTATATACAATCCACCCCAATACAATCCGAGACTTAATCTAATTGGCCAACCGTACCTCGGGTCTCCACAATACTTGTTACCCCTCGTGTAAGATCCACTAAAACTCTCAGCAAGCAAGAGAAATGAAAAGGCCGGCCGTTTCTCAAGGCGGTGACCAGGGGGATGAACGGAATCTAGGAATATTGCCAGATACGGGCAATACACAGACCCCAGCATCTGTACCCTAAAGACCTCAGCGGCTGCTTGACCGACTCGTATTAGTGCCATCGGTGGTCTATTGGCAGTTAGGAGCTGATGACGGGATAACGTTGGTGTGATGTGGAGAATTCAATGGGTGACTTTCAACTTTAAGTGCAACTAGAGCGGTGATGGAAATATTGCCAGATTCTGGCTAATGACATTCTGAAAATAGGTTCCTTGTAAATACCCGAACGAATTTGTTTACTAATCCACCTGAATTCAGCATAGACTTTTGGCACCTCCCAAACCCACTTGTTGATTTGTCTCAACAAACACCCATATATCCATATACCCTCATGCCAATAATCGCGTCTAGACCGATGCCTCTTCATCACTAGTTGGCTGCGACTTTGGCTGCAGACGGCATGAATCCCTCTTTATGCAAGACGACCCCGACTCGCTGATCAGCTCTAAATCTGCGCCCGTCTTGCCCCCATTGCTACACCCCGATATTCTATGTAAAAAAAAAAAAATCATATTCGCCGATTTATTATTATTATTTTAACTTCATGCCAAAATATATTCACTTTTTAGCAGAATCTCTTGAGCAGCGGTAATCCTGATCACAGAGCTAAGCTAGATAACACTAGAGTGCCATCAGAAAATCATCATAGGGCATAATGAAGTCGATTCGGTCGATTTTTATACAGGCTACCTTACTGACTTATAACAACAAAGGCTCTAGTGACAATTAGGGACTAGGAATTTACGTAGATGGAGTTTCTTTTTGAAATGCTTTAGTAGAACTATCAGTTAAAGGCCTACCAACTTATAGGGCAGGCGTCAAAGTACGTTCAAGTATATATCCGAATGCAGTCATAATGTTGTCAAGATGGATACTGGAAAACAAGTTGCTACTGATATAATGATTTTCCTAAGTAGCAGCTGTTAAAAGTCACTAACCAACAATCACATATCGTCAAGAGAACCAGTCCACCTAGCTAAACCAACTCTTGTTAGGACCCCAACTATACAACGTTATATGTAACCACAATTACCTTCTGCACAGCGGCCAAAGACTACAGTTAAAAGTCCATCTGTCTCAATAAGCTGGGCCAACATTAAATGCCCTACACCATCACAATGCATCTAACCCAGATCCTTTTATAGTTAATGACTACTTTGTCGGTACGCAGAAAAAGGCCCCAAAAGCCGGTTTTTGTTGTTTTGAGGGTAACATTCATCTCTGCTCTTGTCACGCCCATTACGCCTCCAACGCCCCAAGTGGCCATTTTCTGGACCTCGCACATATATAACCCATTCTATTTAATGTAGCATACACCTCTACATACTAAAGTGACCAAGTGATGCCATTGTGTCCAGTACTTGAGTAATAGGTAGAAAAAGAAAACATATGGGGCTGCAAAGACTGGCATGTTTGGAACTCTTTGTAACTTCCGATGCTTATTCCGATCATCTCGTATATCCCCTTGTATCCGGTCATTTAGGGACCTAGATCAATTAACAATACATGTCCATATATGTATATACGGGTATGTAAGGAGTAAGCTCCTTAAACTCTGCAGGTCGACCCGCTCATGTTAATCTCCCTGGGAAATTTCCCCGGTATCGTGGGAATGAGCATATGCAGAGTATATGCCTCAGCTGCGTCCCCGTGATTTAAATTATCTATCCGCTAATTATCTTCCCCAAGACTAGAGGCGGTAAACAACATCTTGTCTGTAGAAACGGTGACTTCTTGTAGTCGGGAGGGGGGGGGGGGTCTCGCCTAGGAGACCGAGACTAAGCCATTGTGAGTTAGTTAGTCTACAGGGGATATCAAAGGACACTTCTGAATCATGACAAATACCTGCGGCAGTACCGACTCTGTGGACAAATATAGGATGCATAATTTTTGAGGGGATACTAATTTTCAGTTTTATGTAGGGAAAGAAAGCTGTGATAGTGATTGGGTACATATGTACATCCAAGCCAATGTAAGCATGAAAATGTGTGATCACCGGCATATAGCGGCCGGTTCATGCATCCTTTGTTCCCAAGTGAGCGCTCCTCTCCGGACCTGGTCTTGGGAGTAAGTATATATTTGCATACAGGTATTTACAATAATATCCGTGTCTTTGCATGCACTCAGGCTCACATTTTCTACTTGGGTGTTTATATGATTCCAGACGCCACAAAGATATATACACTTATAGATACATGTTGGGCAAACAGATTATGACCAAATCCGGAAACTACATTCAACAAAAGACCTATCGACAATGAACATATCGTCACACGGTATCAGTTTGCAAGCAAATAGGCAAGATGCAGACACAGAACACCTATTTGATAAATATTTAGACTGATATTAGAATATTGTAGTGGGCCATGAGATCTGACTAGAGTCGAAAACTATAGATTCAGATTCCAATCTCACTGTGTTTTGTCCTTCTCTGCAGTGTTTATTTATACAGGACATTTGGTGACTTGGTATCACGGACTTCTGCCAAACTACCTAAAGATATACTTTCAGATATGTTTTTTATTTTATTTTATTTTATTTTTAGAATTGATTGGCCTATATCCCACTCAAACATATCAGTAATAGTTGTAAACCATCAAGTCTAAACCCATTCAGCTTCAACTTAATTTTCAGTAGTTTCGTACAATATATTCCATATAGGCCATACGAAACGCTTCGCTCCACTCCAATATCTCTTTCTGTCTCCCTCACACAAAACAAATCATTTCGTGGTAGAGAAACATTTAGAACACCAATGTCTCACCAACCACTACCATGACAATACAACTAGTCTACCTCCTTATTGTAAATACCTAAACCACATCACTAGCCACATCTAATCGGCAGCCCCATTCTTCTGGCGTTCTTTCTTCACTTGCTCCTTTCCAGGTAAAGTCTCTCCTTTCTTCTTTTTTTTTTTCAGTCGAGTCATTGTTATTTCTTGGCAGCCGAGTTGAACCCTAAACCAGCATTCTAGAACGCCACAAACCGCTATTGACCGCAAAACTCCCACACAACTTATGTAGTAGCAATAATCGGTGCAGATAACTATTTGTTTATCAGGCGCTAGTGCTTCTGGTTCTATATCTGTGGAGAAGGGAAATAATGGTCTAAAGATATTGATATGGATTACATAATGTTGACAACGGTTGTGCTGTTTCCGCAAAACAGTGGCGTGCATATGGAAGGCTAGAATGGTGGAAGTCTAGCTGATGTTGGTAGTTAAAGGCCAACAATACAAAGCATTATATATATGTGTGTGTAAATTAGATATAGAGGGGTAGGATGGCCAAGGAGTCAAATGTGCTGTGCTCATCTACATCTCATTCCCAGATACCTGCACATGGCCATGGTTGTTGATAGAAGCACCACTGTCAACCCAGACACCGAGCGCTAAAACATCACGCTCAAAGTAAGTGTTATATAATTCTCTGTCGGACACTCAAAACTACTAGAATATTGAAGATAAATATTAAATATTCTACAACATATGTCAATGACCCAGCACTCGATACCCTCGAATGCCGTTTACCACAATCCAGAATGGTGGTACAGAGTGCATCGGCCTATGATCTTTCCCTCTAAGATCCCATCTGTTAATAGAGCCAGCATTTCCAGTCAATATTGACATGGTAAATATCCATATAGTCTCGCATCTTCATACTCATATCGATGTCAAGATGCGTACTCATCGTTCTTGAAGCTTCCTGGGTTAATGATCAAATATATAGAAGCCTTGGTTCAACTACACCCGTAACGGGCCCAGATATCACACAAGCCCCGTGCCGCATCTCCCGTAGATCCCCAGCTATTCGTCAGCCACAAGAAAACGACCGGATAGAGGGGAGTGAAGTGAATCTTGTACACTGTTGGAGAATGAGTCTGGCAGGTGCAGGCGAGCTATTTGGTTTTTTTTTTTCTTTCCTTGTTTTCATCTATAATCACTCTATGATCCAAGAAGAACTTCAGGTGCCGATTGACACCAAGATGTTGTCTAAAGGTATGAAAAGATCGCCGTCTCGGGCACGTAAAGTTGAGTGACTGTGATAATGGCAGTGTGATGACAAGGCTTCGAGAATAGAGAAGGGGCTGCCAATCACACTTGGACACCATACGTTGCCGCACTATCTAGTCCTCGGTACAGATATCAACAATTTAGATACTATCTAATCTGTCGGAATGTTACTTTTCTATAGTATCCATTGATTCTTGTCCCGATTTGCTCCTTTCCAAGTAACTGCTCATGTCTCGATCAAATCCTAGGACCTTTGTACTGCGCCAAATAGCGACAAGGCACCAAGCTTGGCCTATATTACAAGCACCTATATGATGACCTGGATCAGGCTTCAGTGGTTCTTTTGGATCACTTTCGGATCGCCACGAGAAGCCATGCATGACGTTTGGGGCCCTGACGTCAAATGTGAGATAGAGTTTCTAACACCATTTCTAACATCACAAGTGCGTACCCGCACCATCCAGTACTGTACCTTACACGTATGCCGCCACGCTGCAATGGTTCGCCGTATAATATAAAACGTACATATATATCCTGGAGAATCACAATCATGTCTTGGAGATATCTGTATTTCGATATATTTACGAAACCACCTTTTGAATCTTGGCTTTCGAGCCAGGTTTCTACTGCTTGGCATCAGTGTCCGGACGTTTTTCAGTTCGTCCTGCCAGATTTACCCAGAATCTGCCCGGATAACCTGTCAGCATATATCTTACTCACTATCTAGCCCCCAACTTGGGACATGATGAGATATCGGAAATTCCTAGTCATAACTCCTAAGTAATCTTGGTACTGTCCACAGCTACTGCTTTTCAGAGATCCTTGATCAGACCCAGACCGGTGAACCCTCGTTGAGTGTTCAGCTTCCTGTCCTGGTATGTAAATAAGTAAACATCAACATATATATATTTACACCAAATGTTGAGAACTAGTGATAATCAGTGACCGTCCATGCAGGAAGCCTGACAAAATGTTATTCTCAGCTGTCAGTATATGAAAGTATATATGCAATAATCTGAGCAGATGTGGTTGGTGGTTGCCTTGCAAGTCCGGATCACTTCACACTGGGAAGCATCCCATGATATCCTTTTCTGCAGTGTATATAAATACCCCACCACTGATTGTTCCCTACAACATTCCTCTTCTTCTATCATGAGGTTAGGCATGTTTGTTTGGTGTAGCCACAATGCTCAAATATCCACATATCCACCTGCCATGATTTCACCATTCAGATACATTAGCTCTCCAGCCCCACTTTTCACTGCTTCTGAAGAAATATCAATCAGGCTCCATATTTCCAAATTCTTGCAGGCCAGCAATCATAGGTTATAGGTCTTACATGCCCTCACATCCGGACGGGGCCTAACGGCTGTAAATATGCAATATTGAGAGGAGGTTCGATCACAGTTGTGCCCTCGTGTACAGAGAAGCACAGACGGCGACAGGTTTCACGTGGAACCATGTTCCAGCTTCTCGAACACGGAGTTTGTATAGACAGACATTGTCATGGAAGATATATAGACACTGATTTTAGCTCTACGCTGGACATATCTATACAGATATCATCTCTCGATTAGCCCCCAAAATATGTATCATTTCGTGTGAGATTCCGTAGTCATGATGCTGATGTTATTGACTGAGTCTTGTATCACAGCTATTAGGAAATAAATCTAGTTTTGAATATGATTGAAAATACAATGATGAATTTCATATTGAGTTTCGTCAGCCTGTTTGGCTGTTCCTCATATAATTCATATAATCCACTACCCTCGCACCCACCTTATGTCCCGCCAAACACTACAAGCCTCCCTCTTCCAGGCAAACCCGCCTCGCCCCAAAAAGCCAATGTTTGCTTTGCTGCCAAGCTATATTCATAGATCATGTGTTAAACGCTCATTGGCCTAGTCCTCAGCTGATCCCGAACTTCAACTTCACAAACAGCAATTCTTATGTCTCTCTCAATATATACATAGTTTCCAAATGTTTTTTTCTCACTCTCAAGTCCAGACAAGTCGGCCAAAGAAAGCTTGCGGGCGGATTGACTTGACTAACTGATTACACTTTTGCCACCTACCATGCATAACGTAACGTCACCCTCTCCAGCCCAACCCAACTCCCATAAAACAATAGCCCTTCCTTTAGTGATTAATGAACACTGCCCTCGCGAGTCATCGTCACAAGAAACCCCGACAGCCCTTCCTCTTACCACAAGACTCAAAAGTAAACTTATGACGCCAAGTAAACGCTGGGGCGACCAAACCAAATAACCATACGCAAAGCCAAATGCACATCCTCTCTATAATCTTTGACTCTACGTCCGACACTGTCAGTCACACGCCCATTTTGTCGTTCAGGTCCTACACGGTGATATCTCAGCTTTCAGCAGCTCTATGCACACGCCCCCTCCACACACCACCATCCATCCAACAGATTGGCGCTGATTCTCTAGACATACACCAAACACGCACCGAAAGGGTCTTGATGGTCATCACAAAAGGGTTTGGGGTCGAGTAAAAGCAAGAGTTTGATCAAGCATGTGCTTTAGGGATTTGATACCGACGAAAACAAAGCTTACAGCAATACATTGTCCAAGTCTCATGTCTAGTAGATAGTAAGATGGTGATAAGAAAAGTAGAAACAGAATGACAATGGTATACAGACATGTTTGGATGAAAGCCAACTCTCAACTCCAAACGTAGAAATAAGACAAAAAGAACATCAGAACGACCGACTACATGCTTATAAACGACAACTCCTCGTGCGTTATTAGATGAGAAACCGACCAGATGATGCAGCAAAAATTTAAAAAAAAAATGGAACAAATACAAAGCTAAACGCCGCGTGATGAATACCCAAACAGAAAAAAGAGAAATATCCCAAAGAAGACATAACGGGAATAGAAAAAAACAAAACACCTATAAAAAAAATAGAATACGCCTCAGGTCTACCTGAGATAAGATGCTGACAAAAAACCAACAGATGAAAAAGAACAGACAAGGAAAAATGAAACAAGAGACCCGTCATCTCCCAGAGCTCAAGGCGTACGACATCTGACATCAGGAACGACGCCGTTGGGCGAGCATGTCATACATGCGGTGCAGCTTCTGGCCGCTGAGGGGCACTGATGACTCCACTGGCCAGACACTAGCCAGGAATCGCCAAAAACCATCGCGCGTGATTTCACTGACAGAGCGGTTTGTGCGGATCTCCCGGTCCAGGAAGTCACCAATGACGAGCAGCTCCTCACCAAAAATCTTGGCACGCTCCTTGTTACTGCGCACACGCTCTTTGGTAGTATCCAAAATGTGCTCCAGATTCTTGCGTACCGGCTTGAGAAGGCTCCAAAGGAAGACATCGTTGTTCGGGTCATCAATACGGCCAACATCAACGTGATCACCGAGCTTCCGTAGTTCTTGAAGACGGCACAGCGCCCGGGCTCGAGACTCGTCATGACCAGACGATGATCGATGTGAGGACTGAGCTTCATCGTGGCGATTATCGCGGACCCGAGTGCGCTCGCGATCCCGGTCACGATCACGTTCCCGATCCCGGTCACGGTCGCGATCACGGTAGTCGCGATTCCGCTCTCTATCACGCTCACGATCTCTATAATCATCACGCCGGCCCTCGCGCCGAGGATCTTCGCCCCGGCGGCGATCATCCCGAAATCTGTCCTCACGCCGAGGGTCTTCTCTTCGAGAATCACGACGGTCATCTTCCATGCGACGGACTTTGGTCGAGCGATATTCCTCTTCTTCGCGACGCTTACGCTTTGGCGACGCAGACTCTCGTTCGCGACTGTTAGACCGACGAATATCTTCTGAACGACGCTTGGATACGCGTTCCTCCGAATAGAGACTACGGCGTTTGGCATCACTGTTCCGCGGACGGGCACTATCAACATCTCGGCTGCGGCTACTTCCGTTACGAGAGAGGGAGGGTGCTGGGGAGCCCGTCTCAGTACGTCTTATACCATTTACCGCACCAGAAGGCTTCTTGTTGGTCCGATGATGATTTTCAACAATGCGCTTCGCAATAATGTCGTCCGAAAACTTGGCATACACCACAGAAAGTAGATACTCGGCGCGACGTGTCAGATGGACAGCTCCAGGTGCCTTAATTTTATCCCCTCCCTTGGTCCTTTCCTCTTTCTTCTCGATTCGGTGCTCTTCAAGAAAAAATTTGTTATGCATTTCCAGTTCTGGATCATCCCGAATCTGAGTCCAAGCACCAAAGCCGTATCGGTCAATGCCGACAAGCAACATTCCGTCTTCACGAGCACCCCAAGGGCATGAATAACTAGCAGATTTGGTAGCTTCAGGCACCCGGAACATCCTCCAATCCGACACTTTCTGGATGGCCTCGTGTAAAGTACACAACTGAGGAGGCCTCTCAACCGGGGTCTCAGCATTGACTTTCTTGAGAACACCAAAATCAAACAGGATAGCTTTTTTGTCCTTCTTGGCCAGAACCTTGCCGCCTTTGTCTTCGGCAGCCAGACGAGCAGTATGTTCATCAACAACACGTCTGCATTCGGCCAAGAATCGGGTGACAAAGTCGGTGATAACTTCACGATCACGATCCGCAAGCTTAGCATCCTGTACGATCTCATCCCCACGGTCCTCCATGGAACCAAATCGTTGGAGTGCACGAATGAGATTGCGCTGCTCCTTTTCACTCAAGGGCCGTTTGGGATCGGACTGCAAAGCACGACGGGCTTCTTGGTCTCGCTCCTTCTGCAAATCACGCTCCCTCTTCTTTGCTAAACGGTCGGCACGATCATTTGAATCGATAGCAATACGACCCTTAACAGCAGCACGACGGGGAGCATTTTCTTCGCGAACCTTCTCCAGATATTCCTCATTCTTGCGCTGTTCTTCTTTCGCCTTCAGTTGCTTCAGTTGCTCTTCGGGAATGATGTCATCCCAATCCATAGCAAGCTCGTCAACTTTGACATCAGTGTACTGCATAAAAGAATCCCAATCAATACCACCACCACTGAGGTTCATCTTGTCAGTAACAGCGGTCTTGGTAACTTCAGCGGTCTCCAAGATCTGATCAATATCAAGCTGTTCAAGGCGTGCTTGATTTCCAGATTGTTCGAACATTTTCTGCGATCGCATTCGGAGAACTATTTGGATGTCCTCAGAGGTGGATGGGCCCTCAACCTTGATACCCCGTCCTTCAAGCTTTTCCCGTACTTGCTTGTCATCATCAGTGACGCCAGCTTGAATTGTAAGGTATTCCAGAAGCAGCTTGTTGCGGGCTCGTTCCAGGACTTCTTCCTCTACTGTTTCCTTCGAAACGAGACGGTAAATGTTAACGGGCTTCTTTTGACCGATACGATGAGCGCGAGCCATTGCTTGCAAATCGGCTTGGGGATTCCAGTCCGAATCAAAGATGATGACAGTGTCGGCTGTCATAAGATTGATACCAAGACCACCGGCACGGGTGGACAACAAGAAGCAAAAGTCCTCGCTATCCTCAGCATTGAAATGGTTGATTGACAGACGACGGGCCGCTGCACCAATGGTACCATCCAATCTCTGATATTTATAGCCGCGGAAGTTCATGTATTCACCGAGAAGATCCAACATGGCAACCATTTGGCTGAAGATGAGAACACGATGGCCATCCCGCTTCAGCTTGGACAGCAACTGGTCGAGAAGCATCATCTTTCCACTGCTAGTAACGAGACCCTTCATCATATTTTCTCGGGACTCGTTACCATTGAGGACTGTGGCTTCAACGCCATTTATCATGTAGGGATGGTTTGAAACCTTTTTCAGTTCCATCATGATATTGAGCAAAGAATTCTTTTGTCCGCCGGTTGCATTGCAGAGAGCTGAATAATTCTTCGTGAGGACTGCCTTGTAGCACTCCAACTGGAGATCAGAGAGTTCAACCCGAATAATCTTTTCGGTCTTTGGGGGTAAGTCGGATTCGACGGTTTCCTTCGTTCGGCGAAGAATATATGGGGCAATACTCTGGTGTAGCTGCTCAAGCTGCTTTTGGGCATCGACATCGGACAAAGACTCAATATCAGAATTAATCTGGACTTTTCCAGGATTAAGGAAGTCCATAAGGGCGGCCAGCTCTTCCAGGTTATTCTGGATAGGAGTACCTGTGATGAGGACCTTGGAGGGGACATTCAAACTCATCAGCTTGCCGTAAAGTTGGGATTCCCTATTCTTTAGACGATGAGCTTCATCGACAGCTAGGACTTGCCACTTGAATTGTTGAAGGAAAGAAGCATCAGTCATGACGTAGTCATAAGAAGTGACCAGAACGTTGAACTTCGGCCGCTTGGGATTTCCGTTAATCATCAGCTCGTTGTTTCGAATAACGGTACGAGCACTCTCCGGGCCAAGATAAACTACGTAGTTTAACTCGGGGGCCCATAGATCGAATGTATCGCACCAAGCAGGAACGACAGACAGAGGAGCTACAACCATGAAAGGTCCCTCTTGACCACGGGAATTCCGAAGCCAACTTAGAAAAGAGACTGATTGCACTGTTTTCCCTAGACCCATCTCATCAGCAAGAATGACATTGTTTGCTCGTGACCAGTTCAAAGCTAAGAACTGCAAGCCTCGAAGTTGAAATGGTCTGAGTTGGCCACCAGTAATATAATCAGGTTGGGCATCTAGTTTGGGGATACGAGTCCGGGTGTCTGAGTTGGCTTCCTTGCGATCGGAAGTCCATGAGCGAGTTTGTCTGTCCAAAAATTGATCAATCTTGTCTTGGAACTTCTCACTGACATCATTGGCTGCTTCCCAGGTACACTCATGGTAGAAAAGACCTTTCCATTTTATAAAGTACTGGGTCTTTCCTTTTTCATCAGTGCGAACACCAACAACTCGCTCAACCTTTTTGTAGTCCTCGAGTGCTTCTTCATCACGTTCCCTGTCCATTAAGAACTGCTCACGTTGTTCGGGTGTGACATCGATCTCCAGCATAACACGCTTCCAGGTCTCCACAGTTTTTCGGAAATAGTTCTCAACCTTCCGGAAACCTCTGATGTCTTTCAATGTTTCCCAATCTTGCCAAGTAGCGTGCATATGGGAAAACCCTTGCCATCTGACGTTGTACTCGAAGTCGGCTTTTGTTGATTCTAACGTCAACTTCCGACCATCCAACAAACGATGACCAATGACCTCTCCCACGTACGGTGAGTCATCGACTTCGTTCTCGACATACTCCCTCCAGGTCGGTTCTTCACCCTCGGCGGAGTCAAAATCACTTTCTTCATAGGCCCCCTGCTGTACGCGAGCAGCAGTCCGATTGGAGAAGCGCTTCTCGTATGCCGCTGGTTGTGATTGACGAGCGCGGCGAGCCTTTTTGCGGGAGTACTTCCCCTTAATACCACCATAAACATCTGAGCTGCTATCGCTGTCTGAGACACAACGAGAGTTTGTGATCGGTGTTGATTGTTTAGAAGCTAGCGATGTAAAGTATCAATAACAACGAACGGTTTTGGAGGTCATAGTGTTCATAACACGTACTGTTCACCACACGACGTTTTGTCGGCTGTCTATTGGGTAGCATATCATTGGAGTCCGAATCAGAATCCACCTATTCTTTATTAGCTCTGTGTATCAGGTGGGGTGGGGGCGACGGCGGCGCATACCATTTTGCGAGAAGATACAGCTCGGGACTGAGGAAATCAGGTCAGTGGCAAGATAAACAAAGTTACGCGATTCAAACTTACGCTTCGGCGCAACCCATAGAGCTCCGGATTGTTCTTAATATACTCTTCTTCATCATTCGCCATTTTGCGCTTGATTCCGCGTGATTTGGATGCAACGGGGGACTGGCTATTATCATCTTCTTCATCGGCACTTTGAGAAACAGATTGAGCATTATGATCGTTCATGTCATAATCACCATTTTCGGAGGCTTGTGTTGAATCTTCACTAGTGACACTATTATCATGGGGATCGTGATCAACGCCAGCCCTTGATGCACTCTCGGAGGCACGACCAGATCGCATATCAGATAGTTCGCTACCTGAAGCCTGATCGATGGTCTCCATTATGTCGCCATCGCTGTCGGACATGGCTATATGTCCTTGTTGGAAGCACCGACGGCGCTATTTATGTTTGATGTTGGGTTGGTGATCGATTTGATACTAGTGATGACGTGAAGGTTAGTTTCATAGTCTCAGCCTTGCGAAGTTCACGGATGACATGGTTGAGTTCGTGTAGAAAAGGCGACCAGAAATAGATACAATGACTCGACATAACAAGATAATTCATGGACAGCGACAGGATAAAGATGTCTAGATGTTGGTGATGGATATGGGATGCGGGTATACATCACCAGTACTTGACATTGACAGGATATCTTGTGTCAGCCTTGGCTGGATACCTCCAATTACTGACGCCAGATAATTATCTGTTCAAGTCTGGTGATTTCTGATACATGGCAGGGTGATAAACTCAACGACGTCATTGGACTGATGATGATTTGGGTTTAAGAATGGCATATAGAACCGCAACGCGATGAATACAGAAATCAGTTGGACGTACAAATAGCGGTTGGTGCGTCGTCCCCGAGTCATAAATATGATTATCTATACATGTAGATATAAGTCATCGAGTGTTTCTGGCTCGGATATAATTTTAATCAAATAAAGAGTGTTGATTGCCAAATATTGATAGCCAACCCTCAATGTGGATGGACGTCGGAGGTGATGAGGTTGACAAGCCAGAAGAATTGTCGTAGATGAGCGGGTAAAGTGCAAGTATTGGCCTGGTCAAGAAAAGTTTGGGGGGGCATGGGTGTTAATTTTTGTGCTATTCCAGTACCGGAAGGTTGGCTTTACAAGGTGTATCGCCTGTAACTTGAACTACAAAACTGACAGGCCGGGCACAGCACGACGCGCTGATTGGACAGGTTTTGTCAAAGCTAGCCACATACGCCTCAAGCCTTGTATAAACGCCACAGATTATATGTCACTACATGAAGAAATACGCCTTGGGCCCAAAAAGGTTAGGTAACGTTCAGTTAACCTCATCAGTTATATGCTATTAAATTGTATCTTCATAACATGTTCATCATTCGGATCATTTATGAATCACTGAAGTTGCTTGTCTATAATCATAGTGTTACACCATTTCATGTTTATTAGGGTTAGTAAATTAACCCATTGATCTGAAATTCGGTACTTAGCTGAAAAAACTTGTCCCAATTGGGTCTACATAGGAAATACATTCGAACTTCCAAAATAAGGAAGCTTGATCCCATTCATGTGCTTAAACCTGCAGAATTTAACCAGGATCATCGGGGGTGTATCATGTACAGTTACATTATCCCTTTCACAAACTACGTTGACGGGAAGGTACCTATACTTGGCTTCCTTTGATACATGACAGGGAATAAATCTGACGATTCAGAGGCCGGGAAAAAAAGCTTACCACTTGTCATAGCCCATAAAATCATTCATTGCAATGCTCCGCTAGCTGTTTCCTTTACGAAGTACACCAAGGAAATATCTGAATTTCTAACACGCTCTATCTATTTCTCAACTTGAGATCTCACCGAGCCGGCAAGATTTCACGGTTACTACATACAACGCCATCTCGTCCTATCAAGTTCAGATATCAGTTCATTTTTTTCTGGTGTCCGCAGATTCTCATTCTATTCCAGAAATTTTCGACGCTATTGGCTTTGTACCTAATCTAGACGGAAACGCAATATGGCCGACAAGCTTACTAGGTGCGTGATAATTGAGAGTCCGATGAGAATCTCTCCGTGATGCTTTGCGTCATTTATTATCCCTTTTATGACTGTATCTAACATCAAATGTCAACAGAATTGCCATTGTCAGCACTGACAAGGTTCGTTGCACCCGTAAAAAAATCTTGACGAGAATGGCCCCGCTACTACCCCGCCAAGTAAAAATTAGCTGTTATGCCATTGCAAGAAACACATGCTACCCGTTCGATACACGAAAAGTACATATGAAGCAAGAAACTAACGATTTTTTTCTCACTCACCTCTGTAGTGTAAACCTAAGGTATGAGCATCCAATATCAATATCTAAACTCACGACATACTAATTGGTCACAGAAATGCCGTCATGAATGTAAGAAGTCTTGCCCGGTAGTTCGCTCGGGTAAGCTTTGTATTGAAGTGTCTCCCGACTCCCGCATTGCTTTCATTTCTGAAAGTCTTTGCATTGGTTGTGGTATCTGTCCGAAGAAGTGCCCTTTCGGCGCCATTACCATCATCAACCTCCCCACCAATCTCGAATCCCAGGTCACCCACAGATACTCGGCCAACTCTTTCAAGCTTCATCGTCTTCCCATGCCCCGCCCTGGAAATGTGCTTGGTCTGGTTGGCACCAACGGTATCGGAAAGTCTACGGCCCTTAAGATCCTCAGTGGCAAGCTCAAGCCTAACTTGGGTCGCTTTGAAAATCCCCCAGACTGGGAAGATGTCATTAAGTACTTCCGTGGTTCTGAGCTTCAAAGTAAGTTCCTTTGGTGTAACTACAAGTCTCATTACTCAATCTAACGTACTACAGATTACTTCACTAAGCTTTTGGAAGATGACCTGAAAGCAATCGTCAAGCCTCAGTATGTCGATCAGATTCCCCGCGCTGTCCGCACTCCCCAAAAATCTGTGAGATATCTCATTGAGTCCCGCAACACTCTCGACAACATGGAAGAGGTTTCCGACGTTCTCGGTAAGTATCCAAATTAATGAATTCAGATTCAATCCTTATACTAACAGAGTATAGAGCTCAACCACATTATGGACCGTGATATCAGCCTCCTCTCTGGTGGTGAGCTGCAGCGTTTTGCTATTGGTACCGTCTGTGTCCAAAAGGCGGATGTGTACATGTTCGACGAACCTTCTTCCTACCTGGATGTCAAGCAACGTCTGGCTGCCGCCAAAATTATCCGTTCTTTGCTCCGCCCTGATGACTATGTTATTGTTGTTGAGCACGATCTTTCGGTTCTTGATTACCTTTCCGATTTCGTTGCTGTCCTTTACGGTCAGCCCGCCGTCTATGGTGTCGTTACCCTTCCTTACTCTGTCCGTGAAGGTATCAACATCTTCCTGGACGGTCATATTCCTACCGAAAACTTACGCTTCCGTCAAGAGGCCCTCACTTTCCGTCTCTCTGAGGGTGCTGATGAGATTATTGCCGATAAAACCCGTGCCTTCAAGTACCCTGCCATGGAAAAGACTCTCGGGAGCTTCAAGCTTAAGATTGACGCTGGAGATTTTACCGATTCTGAAATCATTGTCATGATGGGAGAAAACGGTACTGGAAAGACAACCTTCTGCCGTCTCCTTGCTGGCGTTTTGAAGCCTGATAGCAAGAAGCAGGTCCCGGAGATGAAGATCAGCATGAAGCCTCAGACAATCACCCCCAAGTTTGAGGGTACCGTTCGTCAGCTGTTCTTCAAGAAGATTAAGGCTGCTTTCCTGTCTCCCCAGTTCAACACTGATGTTGTCAAGCCCCTCAAACTGGATGACTTCATCGACCAAGAAGTCAAGAACCTGTCCGGTGGTGAGCTGCAGCGTGTTGCTATTGTTCTTGCCCTGGGTATTCCTGCTGATATCTACCTTATCGACGAGCCTTCTGCCTATCTGGATTCCGAGCAACGCATCGTCGCTGCCCGTGTCATCAAGCGGTTCATCATGCACGTCAAGAAGACTGCATTCATTGTTGAGCACGATTTCATCATGGCTACTTACCTTGCCGACCGTGTCATTGTCTTCGACGGTAAGCCGGGTATCGAGACTCATGCCAACATGCCCGAATCTCTCCTCACTGGTTGTAATTCTTTCTTGAAGAACCTTGATGTCACTTTCCGTCGCGACCCTACCAACTACCGCCCACGTATCAACAAATTCAACTCTCAGCTTGACCAGGAACAGAAGGCCTCTGGAAACTTCTTCTTCTTAGAAGAGGGGGCCAAGTCTACTTGAAGCGGCCATTGTTATGACAGGCGACAAGAACAAAAAACAAAAGAGAAAGCGAAAGCGACACCATTACAACAGGGATGACGGCATTTCACCCCCTTTCCTCTACAACACGTACAATACATTCGGCCCAGGAGTTCTAGGAGTGCAAAAGGTGCTTTATAAATTTCGGAAGAAACGCTATGGGTTTTGGAGTTCGGATAATGATATCAAGCTAGGGATAGAAGAAGACGAAGAAGCGGATTCGGACACGAACGGGTGGATTCACTTGACGACATAATTGATTCTTCTAGCCAAGTTGTTTTACTATAGCTCGGTTAGCTGGGTATCGGTGATGTCTTACGCCGCTACATTATCTGCAGTACCTATCACTATGAACAGTGATGGGCATTCGCCCACGTGCTGACGTGTAACCATACACACGACGTCAAGTACCCACCTTTGTGGTCCTTTGTCGTCTTGGAGGCACGTGACTTTGTAGTGGGTGTTTACCGGGGTTTAGCCCTTATGGGGCAACCGACCAGGATTACCCTCTTAAGACGCCTGCAGTAGGTGTTGGGTATCATTGATACCACGGCTGTGAAACTGGCCTTAGTCAGCTACTCTGGTCCTTAATCTGGGTGTGCTCTATCAGTCACTTTTCGTCTTTGTCTAAAAAATGTCATCTTCAGTGCAATATATCACATTACAAACCATAAACCGTAACTGAACCATGAATTTATATACAACTACTTTTGCACGACAAATGGTTATAACATTGAATGATGGGTAACAAGTCTAGATGATATTATTCTAAAGTCTACGCCCAAAAAAAAACTATTGTACTCTACTCTTCAATCTCTCCTTCCTCACTGCCGGAATTCATCGCTACATCCTCATCCCGACTTTTGCGCTGAGGCGCAGACTCGCTAGATTTGTTTGCAGATGCTGCCTGTTTGTCTTGATCGAAAGCAGACAACTTTTGGCGCTGGCCATTACAGTCTGAGCTGGGAACAGGAGGGGATGATCTTTTGCTAGGACGGGAATCACGAAGGGGGGTGTTCTCACGAGGAGTTCTATCACGAACCGTGCGTTGTCTCTGTGAAAGGTATTAGCATACCAGATTGATAATAAAAAAAATAGATGAGATGTGATCACTTACCTTACTATCACGCTTGTCGCCTTCCTCGTCGTGGCGGCGGCGACGTGATATAGGACGTTCATCGTCGTAGTTGAGCTCATCATAAGAGCCACTACGGTCACCGCGATGGCGGTACAAGCGATCATCGTCGCGGGGATGACGATCACGTTCATAGTAGTCATCATCACGGCGAGAACGATGGCGATCATAATCATGGTCATGTTCCTGATCTCTAGAACGTAAATGCTCATGATCACTGCGGTCCTTATCACGCTCGCGTTCCCGGTCACGAGACCGAAGTATCTCACGTTCTCTGGAACGGGGCCGGGAGTCTCTATCTCGCTCGCGACCAGATGCCGAAGCCGTGTCAAGTAGAGATTCCGCATTTCTTCGGGAATTGTTGCGCTCTCTTTCAGCGATAGCTTTCCGACGATCCGCTTCATACGGGTCCGAGTCAGGGTTACCAGAGACAGTGGGTGATCTACTGCGACGTCTGCCACCACCACTACGATGGGATCTCTCACCTCTAGAACGATCTCTCTCTCGGTAGAGGTCACGGTCGCTGGAAGCCCGGTCGCCACGACGTTTCTGGAGTCTGTCACGATCCTCTTCCTCGCGATCCCTATTCCGACGCTGTACCTTATCAAAAATACTCCGTCTAGTTTCATCAGAGTACAGGAACTGATACTCATCACTGCGAGAGATGCGAGGTTTGACCTTTTCGTAGGTGTCCAATGGGGTCAGTGGGGGATCGAGACGTTTCAGATAAGCTTTAAAGTTTTCAGCTGCCTTACGCTGAAGACGTTCGGGATAACGGTCGTCGTCATGTCTCTTGACTTTGCGTTCCTGGAGCTGCAAGATGTTAATAGGCTGGTACAGCAAGGGCAAGGGTAGTAACTTACACGCTCGAAGAGCAGAGCGAGGATATCATCATCAGTGTCAGCAACACGGCTATTATCTTTGATGACTTCTTGGAAAGCAGCAAATGTAGTTTTGGACGTCACCTCGAAACGCTTATCATCAAGAATATCCAAAATGGTATTTCTGAGATCGCGTAGTCCTTTTTCCTCGTCTTCAAGGATATCCCAGAAGAGTTCCTGTGCCGTAGATCCGGACTGCCCGGTCATGGCGATGTACCGCTCATCCTTTTCGATGAGAGGGTATATTTGCATCCACTTAGTTGCAGCGTTGAGCTTGCCGTTCTTCTTAAGTTCGAATAAAAGAGACTTGAAAGCATCGCGGTTTTTACGTTCAGTCCGGTACTTCTTAATTTTCTGTTGCTGTTTAGAGTCATTAAAGGCACGTTCCAGTGCCTTGACGTGATTCTGGAACGCAGTGAGAATATCGAACTGACTGAGGGATTGGTACTTCTCGTCTTGCTGGAACACAGGGGAGCTGGTTATCTTGCTCTGGGCCTCATGCCAGCGAGTGTATGGTTCCAGGTTGAGGCTTCCCAGCAGGGAAATCAAGCCATCCATGGCAGCTTTGCTTTGCGAAATCTGATGTTCAACGTACGCTTTTTTCAGACCAATAGCATATTCAATGAACAACTGTCGTCTCTCTTCCTCGTTGTTAGTAGAGCGGAAGATCGTCTCGCCCTCAATCATAGAGCGAGCGGTCTTCCAACGGGTATAATGCTTGATCTCATCATGACTTTTGAGCATAGTTTGGAAATCAGAGCGGAGCTTAGCAATGCGCTCCTTGGCCTTTTCACGGTCTTGCTCCAAGGAATCCTGGCAATACTTCTCGAAAGCTGCTTTGCGGTCTCGTGGGTCGCGAATCGCACGGAACAAGGGATCATGTGCGACAGCACGCACAGCTTGCTCGTAGGACCAGTCACACTGGACACCTGAACGCTTGAGGAGCTTGACAAAGGCGGCCTCAGCTTCTTCGGCATTGGCGAACTCGGGATCGGGGACTGTCGGCTGGAACAGGGCTGGGATATCGGGGAGTCGGTTATTGTTGTGGTGATTGCGGTCGGAACAGTCTCTGTCTCGGTGATCACGGTCGCGCTCGCGATCCCGGCGATCTCTATAGTCTCTATCGCGGTCTCTGTGGTCACGAGAATCATGAGAGTGGTTATTCTGGAACCCGGGGCGGGCAGGGGTAGAACGACTGGGTGTATCGGAAACACCGAGAGCTTGCTTGTAAACATCAGGCATCTCCCAGGAACTCTGTTGGGTCTCGGTATTGTACCAATATTTCCGGCCACCATCGGCGGTGTATTCTTTCCATGGTTGATTTGCGAGCGCAAGCTACGGAAATTTTGACGTTAGTATGCAGAATCATGGGTTGCAATGGTGAAATTCATACCTCGGCAGGAGTCATCAAATCCTCCGGCTTTTCCCATTGTGTGGCACCCGTTGCGGTGTTGTGATAGTAGGTACGGCCCTCAGCGCTGGTATGCGTTTGCCAGACTCCGGCAGCCATACTCATGATAATAGGAGGTTTTTGACGGATTGGTTGGTTGTAAAATATCAGGGAAATTAAATATCAATAATATTTCAAAAAGCTACTGGCCCGATGTGGTGGAGGACAAAGGGTGCTGAACCAATTATGTCAATCGCGATGTCACCAGAAAAGAAAAAAATCGGTGTCGCGTAAATCTGCTATGCTTGTCAATTGCGCTCAGCCTGGCGGGTCACGTGTGAACAAACACTAGTATGGCTCATGTTTACACCCATTAGGGTTATTATAAAATAAAATAAAAAAAGACGCCGAACGGGACGTTGATGAAACAGTATTAAGCTAGAGATATATGAACTAAATATTACTGCTGTAAACATATCATTAAAATATTGTCAATAAATTTACACAATCACAATATTATTCAAGAGGGAGCAATCATATTGGTATCCAAAAACAATCTCATAGCATATTAAGTTGAGGCCTGAAGCCTTTCTATATCTCCCAAAAAGACAACATCTCTCTTGATTTCCCAATCGACTACCCAGATAATGCGTCACGTAAATCAAATATTAAGTTTATGAAGTGTAGCAGAACGGAAGAGATGTGAGTTCCCTTTTACCCAAGGGCTTGCTTAGATAAGCTTAGCCTTGGAAGGGTCAGAAGTACCCTGGAAGTCGACAGAGCTCGAAGCAGCACCAGCATTCTTCTTGTCAGTGGCAACATTGTTGTTGAGCTTCTTCAGCTCAGCAGCACGATTCGAGGCAACGGAGGAGCTGTTGCCGTTCTTGCCAATCTCGATGTCGGCAAGGAGAACCTGGAGCTCGAGCTTGAGGACCTTGTTCTTGATCTTGCCATTCTGGAGAGCTTTGCCCTCAGTGGTGTCCTTGCCGGCCTTGGAGATGGCATCGTTGAAGCCGCCGGTTTCGGTCTCGGCGTTCTCGGCAGTCTCACGGGCGGCCTTCATGATGGCGATGTCGTTGTCGGAGACAGAAGTGGGGTCAGCGCGGAACTCAGCGGCCTGAGAAGGACGGTGTTAGTATGAGGTAAGGATTTGTTATTGGGATTGTGTTGTGGAATAGACACTTACGTGGAACTTCTCGTCAACCTCTTCCAGGGCATTACCGGCGGTACCATTGGAGACCTGGAACTCGGAGTAGGACTGGGCCGTCAGGAGATCGGCACGCTTGTGGACCAGCTCAGTGGGTGCGGCCATGGCAAGAGTGGCCAGGGTAGCAATGATGACCTTGGAGAAGTACATTTTGAAGGTATTTAGTTAATATGAAGATATTAAAAGATAGTTTAGCTTGTTTTGAATAACACCAAAGCAAAAAAAAAAAAAAAAAAATGAATGAAGGTGTGAAAGAATGAATTGACCAGCAAAACAAAAGAAAAAGTAAATAAACAGCACAGCTGAAGAGGCGAAGAGAAATAAAGCAAAGTCTTGGAAAGTGTTGATGAGAGTGAAGAGGAAATGGAACAAAAGAAAATCATTTCACGGCGGCATAGTCTTGATACTTATACAAGTTCCTGATCAAAAATGTCAGAAGCTGTTTTATGGAGATACCCCCGATAACAGCGGTGTCTGTATCCAATGGAAACTTTCCCCCCTCAAGTCACCCCCTTCCAATGAATGCTAAACGATGCTAAACACATCCAAACATGAGCCGAAGTCTCACCCCTGGCCGTCAGACAGCGTCAGGCCCAGACTACAGAACAAGCTCAAACACCCCCGCGGGGCCGTGATACAATAGCCGACAGGGTCCGTTCTTTTGTGCTTTGCCTCAAAGGACCTGTGCGATCCCGGCCGTATTTCCCAATAACGATATTGTCTATATATACGCCAGCTAAATATATACATATAACGCAGACTATTTGCCCCGATACAGTTGTTGTATTCATGATTCGAGAATGTCATGTATACTTTCTGACAGATGGCTTGGACCTCTGATGCATTGATCACGACACAAGTTGTGTATATACTCAGGGGAACAACAATAAGTAGAGTGTTATATATCTGATCATACTCTTCATAATGCAATGCTTTGCAGCTTTACGATACTTTATCCAGACATCGTATTTTCTTTCTTTATTTTGTCCGGTAGGAAGCGTCAAGAACAAAAACAAAAGTGAAGTGATGAGAGGTGACAAACCTCATACAATCTCGTAACTTGGGCTGATAGCTCAGGTCAAATTCCAACCTAGCCGCTAATTTTGTTCGCTTTGACATAACCTTCTAAGCTTAATTCTCTTAATGTTTCCCTCCTCCGTCCGAACAAACATATGGTTAAACACACCCCAGGAGCAGTTTCCGATTTCCCTACCCCCTCCCCTAAACTTGTAACAAGATGTTAGAAAAAGGGGAAAAAATCTTCAATTTTTCTTTTCTTTTCCTCTGTTGAGCTTTAATATGGTATCCCCAGCCTTCTAACTTTGCTGTACTTTCGGAATATTCTTCTCTGGCCATCAGACCAGAGTGTAAATGTCACCATACTAGTGAGGTAATAGCGTGTGTATATTCTTGGCATCTGGGGACATGGTCGTAACTCGGCGATGATTGCATCGACTGACAGAAAACGTATCGAGGTGATGTCAAAATAATAAGGGTGTACTCTGCGGGTGAGACATATGGCGCAGGTAGAATTGATTTCGACGACTGGCAACCACGTTTACTATATATTATATTCACAACAACATGAATAGTTTTCATGATAGTCCAGGTGGACCTCCAGATCTCCAGAACAAGAAAAGTTCCTGTATTTTCTTGTGAAGATCATTAAACTGTCATTCGCAGATGATCTTAATTGGATCATGTTTCTTTGGCAGTACGATATCATGCGATTTCTATATTCTGGTGTTATTCAATGTAGATGCCTGGCTATACAGAGTCGGACCCCCGATCAAGTATACACACCTTCTCAGTGGATTTATGCAAATCGTCTAAGCTTCTTTCTCGAAACCTGGGTCCGTCTTTTGGCGTTACATGTGGTCCCTCTACACCCCTCCCTGATTATCGTGAGGTAAGAGGGATGGGGAGTGGTTATGAGGTCTTCGGATGGAAAGACAGGTGATTGTGGGCACCTAGACTGGAGATCGACTTGAGCCCATCAGGAAGAGAATATTTGTGTTATTATGTTAGTGCTATTGCTTGAAACTGATGCACAGGGTCATTGAAATTGATAAGTCAGGTACGAAATATAGCTGTGGTAGAACCCTACGTTATGTATAAAAGTCGGTTCATAATATGCTCATCATATCAACCGACCATAGATTCGATTTCATTTCAAATAATCACACAAAATGAGTTTTGAGAATGTTTATAGTTAGGGTTAAACATGTCCGATGGGTTAAGGAGAGAAACAAAGCAACAACAACAACAAACAAAACAAAAAAACAAAAAAAAAACAAAAAAAAAACAAAAAAAAAAAAAAAAAAATATATATATATGCCATAACTATGAATCGAAAATGGATCACCACGGGTTTTCGTGTTCTTGGGAGATCCCGAAGGCCATAACGTGATATTCTAACCATTAAACTATTATGGCTGGAGGTGTTGTGGGGAGACTTGCTAACGGTCACTACGAACATGGGATGAGATGTTTGGATATGTAAACCGAGATATCTTGACTGAGTGCAGAAAAAGGTTAGATACATCAATGGAAAGTCAAATGTAATCTTGTTTTGTCTCTATAATTTACTACACAAGCTATGTCCGATTGATATTTAGAATCAATCTCTGCTTCACTCCAAAGTTAACCAATCCTAAGACCCTGCACAAATGTGGCGTCGATAGCAACTTGATATGTGGTCGCAAGGATGCGACACTCCAGAAAGCAAGAAAAGTTCGCTTCTAAGTTTTCTTGAATTCTTCTAGGTCAAATCCTATTGAGTCCTACGGAATTCTACGCATGCAAGTCACGTCGCTGACGACCCACTTAGACGGCGTGAGGGAGAATGTTTATCCAGACGTCAGGTGATGAAGGCTTAGAGTCTTTTTGACGACGGACAGGCAAATTTTATAAATTTGCTCATATAGAAAAGCGAGGGTACTGTGGTATGGATTACAGTCTGATGGTGGTTAAGGGTAAACAATATTTTAAAGTCTGTTCTTTGTTTCTTGGTGATATATAATAGATGTCGATGCTGACGATGTGTTAGTGGATCTAAACTAACTGCTTTTGGCATCGATTAAGATTTTGCATCTATCCTTTGTCTTCTTTATCTTTATACCGCCAAGTAGCAAACATCTCAATGCCTGCCGCTCCACTCTATGACACAGTCCAACTTATGACTCCATCTCCAACTAATGTTCTATTCCCGCGATTTTGCCGTGGAACTCCAAAGATCTCTCACTGCTACAGCGTCGTATTTAACGACATATTCTGGAGTAAAGCAGATCCTATTTTTTAGTTCTTCTACTGAAGACTGTGGGGATTTCCAGGGACCCGCTTCATGTAAAGAAAGATCTGCGCTCCGAGTCCGGCACGCCAGAGCGAGGTTTTAGGGACATTCATTAGATGGGGAGTTTTCGTCATGTTTGTATGTATAATACATATAATAGTATGTATATACGTAAGAAGACTTGGAGTAAGAGAGAGAAGAGAAAGGCGGAATCCACTATTTCAAAAGAGGACAAGTGGAGAGTAGATAGATCAGTGGAGGAATAAAACCTACGGATAACCTTGGATGCCCGACGTAGTTGTAGTCCTTACCTGCTGAATTCTACCTTCATGATTCTATAATTGGCAGTTTGACTCCTCTTGCAAGGTTGATAACCAGTGCAAGACTTGGTGTATTTCTTCTTATTATTTTTCATTTTTTTTTTTCACAAACTTGGGGAACTAAAATCTGCTTCGCTCCGTCCAAAGCCCTAGCTATTGAGTCGTTATTTAGACCTGGCCTTGATTCCGTGAAAACTCTGCACGGGCTTGATGGAGAACTCTGAGAGACTGGCCATTTATCCCATGAACTAGCCATTTTCTCAATGAGATACGTCATCTTTCAGTCTTTGTCGTCAAATATGTGACTCGGCGGTTATAATCCAATTTTCTCCTCAGACAACCCCGCCACCTTCCTTTCTCAAGTCATCTCTTCCTCTCCTCATACCGGGTCCTATTTCTCCGGACCCTCCCCCCCACAATGAGCCTCCTCAAACTAACCGAAGACCGTCCCACGCCCCCAGCCGTATACAACTGGCGCGTCTACCTCTGTGCCTCTATCGCCTCCTTCGCCTCCTGCACCATCGGCTACGACTCCGCCTTCATCGGCGGCACTATCGCCCTCCAATCCTTCATCGATGAATTTGCCTTTGACCGCATGTCCCCCTCCCGTAAATCCCTAATCCAAGCCAACATCGTCTCCATTTACCAAGCCGGCGCCTTCTTCGGCTCCCTCGCCGCCTACGCCTCTTCTTACTTCCTCGGCCGGCGGAAAAGCCTCCTTGGCTTTTCCCTCATTTTCCTTCTAGGAGCCGGCTTAATGTGCGGGGCCACTGGTGCCCGCGGTCTCGGCCTCATGTACACCGGGCGTGTCCTAACTGGCATTGGCATTGGTGGCTGCTCCAACATGACGCCCATATACATCTCAGAACTGGCCCCTCCGGCCATCCGCGGGCGCCTCGTTGGCATCTATGAGTTGGGCTGGCAGATTGGCGGGTTGGTAGGGTTCTGGATTAACTACGGTGTTGACCGGACTTTGGCCCCGGGACACACACAGTGGCTGATTCCTATTGCAGTGCAGCTGATTCCAGCGGGACTGTTGGTTGTGGGGGCTTTGTATATTCCGGAGTCGCCGAGGTGGTTGTTTTCCAAGGGCCGGCGGGAGGAGGCTGTGAAGAACTTGTGCTGGATGCGGATGCTTGCTGCGGATAACAAGTATATTGTGGAGGAGATTTCTTATATTGATAATGATTTGACGGTGTTTAACCAGGAGGTTGGCGAGGGTTTCTGGAAGCCGTTCAAGTCTCTCAAGAAGCGCAAGATCCAGTGGCGTTTCTTCCTCGGTGGCATGGTAAGGAGTCCGTTAATTTTGCATGTCTCTCGCCTGGCTAACCTAACATTTGATAATGCGTTATAGCTCTTTCTGTGGCAAAACGCCTCTGGCATCAACGCCATCAATTACTACTCGCCCACTGTATTCTCCTCCCTCGGCCTCAAGGGCACCTCGACCAAGCTGTTCACCACCGGGCTGTTTGGCGTCGTCAAGACTATCATGACTGTCATCTGGCTGCTGTGGCTCATTGACCATGTTGGCCGCAGACGTTTGCTCATGTTTGGGGGCCTCGGAGGCTCTATTTGCATGTGGATCATTGGTATTTACATCAAGGTTGACGACCCGGTTGGCAAGAACTGGGACCATCTGTCATCGGGGGGCATTGCAGCCGTGTTCTTCTTTTACCTGTGGACAACATTTTACACGCCATCGTGGAACGGGACGCCGTGGGTAATTAACTCGGAGATGTACGACCAGACGACGCGGTATGTTTTTAACTTACTTACTTTCAAGTTTTTTTCGCCCGACTGACCGCCAAGTGCAGATCTCTCGGCCAAGCCTGGGCCTCGGCTAACAACTGGCTCTGGAATTTTTTAATCTCGCGCTTCACGCCGCAGATGTTTTCTTCATGGGGTTACGGCGTGTATATGTTCTTTGCGTCGCTGATGCTCCTGTCGATTGCCTTTGTCTTCTTTTTGGTGCCTGAGACCAAGTCGGTGCCGCTGGAGACGATGGACAGATTGTTTGAGGTGAAGCCTATGCGGAAGGCGAATGCGACGGTGATGGGCGAGTTGAAGGTGGATGCGAGTGAGGAGGCGAGTAACTTGGGGAAGGACAACAGCAACTGTGAAGTGGTGCGTAAGATATGACGATGGCAAGTTTCCGTGTCAAAATGTATCGAATATATCAAATGTAGAGATTTTGTAACCAAGTATTATACAACACAAAAGGAATGTGAAATGGATGTCGGATGTATCCTTGACCAAGTTTCAGGTTTAAACAATTCAAGATCAAGAGACTGATAAGATGTGCAAGCAATGGCTTTATATCAACCGGCATATCACTTCCGGAAGAACGTTTCGCATGCCACTGATAATAGCGGCCGCTCTACCTGCAAATCTAGGCTGACCGACTGTAACCGCCTGCGTGGAAAGTTGGCAAATGTGACTGCGGAACTGTGTTTGACGCTGCTAAGCCGAGGGTTAGCAAGGGTTATAGTCGATACGGCGATAAGGTTAAGCCGAGATGCAGTGCGATTTAGATTGATAATGATGGCATCTGCCTTGCGGGTAATGATTTTTTGGTTGAAAAATGTATTTAATATTAATTTCACAGAGATAATCAAGAAATTACATAAAACAACTGTTGTTTTCTTTTCTTTTTCAAACACTCCACACCCCCAACTCTACCGACTCCGGGTCTCCTCCAGCTTCCGCAACACTTCCTTCTTCACAACCTCAATCGGCAACTCACTAACCTCCTTGCCCGTCCAATACTTGTCCTGTTCCAGCCCCTGGTAAATCATAGCCTCTGTCCCCAAAATAACCTGCCACCCCGCCCTCTCCGCCAGCCTGCCAAGCTCCGTATCCGGCGACGGATTATAGCACATTTCCAACATGGCGCCCTTCCTCTCCTTCTTCAAAAAGACCTCCATGACCGCCCTCGCCTTAATCTCGTCTTGAGTGACTGGCGGAAAATCCGGAATACACGCCACAATCGCCCCCGGCCCCTCCAGCTCCTCGGCCTCCCCCACCGTCTCCACAACCCGCAACCCCTTGCCATACCCCCTTTCTATACACTCGGCCACCACCGCCTCAACCTCGCGGCGGTCACGGTTGACAAGGTAGATATCGGTGACGCCGAGCCATTTCCTCAGGGCGTACACGGCCGAGCGGGCGGCGCCGCCGCCGCCGATGACAAGAGCAGGGCGGTTGGCGAGGGTGGCAGTGGGGTTGGGGATGTTCTGGAGGAAGGATTCGCGGATGCCGATGATGTCGGTGTTGGTGCCACAGAGGGAGGGGACGTTGGGGTTGTCGGGGGAGGGCTGGAGGTAGAGGGTGTTGCAGGCGCCGATGGAGAGGCATTCGGGAGTGAGGTAGTCGAGGTAGGGGAGGATGGCGACCTTGTTGGGCATGGTGATGGAGGCGCCTGACGGTGGCCGTGGTAAGTAGTCAGGAACAAAGAGATAACATGTGATTGCTGTAGAGACAGTGGCAAAATTGGGATTATTGGTGGCAGACATCGGACGTACCGTAAAAGTTGGGGTCCCGGGCTAGCTGTAGAAAGTGGGAGATATCGCTGGAGTCGAAGCGGAACTGGGCCCAGTTGAGGCCGAGTTCGCGGTAGATGGTGCCGTGGAGGAAGGGTGAGAGGCTGTGGGTGAGTTTCTTGCCGAAGAGGTAGCCGTGTTTCTCAACGCCGGTGACGTCGACCGGGGCCGAGGCCGGGGCTGGGGCTGTGGCCATGGGTTGAGTAGAGGCTGTAGTCATGACAGTGTGTTGTTTTTGAATAGGAAGAAGAGCAAGTTGAGCTCTGTGGTATATATTGAGGCTATGGGATGACGAGGTTCGTGCTTAGAGTTGCTGCTATATGATGCTATATCTGGAGTAACAATCAGAAAGCCTTGGATCTCTGGGACCCGCCATAATAATCTCGCAAAAATAAGTAATGCGCCGTACTACGGACCTCTGTCACTTTTTTTCCTGATTTTTTTTCTTTTTATTTAAAACTTTATTCCTGTTTACAAGGTTTTGGAAAAGTTCTTCCTGGTAAAGCACTAATAACCGGATTTGACCATCAAAATGGGATAAACGTTTATCCATTGGGTTCCTGCGAAGGGTTAGGGTTATCTTAAAGTCAAGGGTTCATCAAGTAGAAAAGTGGGTCCAGAAAGTCACTGACCAATTGAATTACACCATAGGCGGTTGCCATTTTCGACGTTTTGAATTTGCAGGTTGTAAACATCGGAATTAGGACAGGGACGGAAGCAGAGCTAAGGCATGAGAGATAGGAAGAGAGGGATAACTTGATTCGGCGGTAGTCTGGTGTATTGGATGTAGCGGGGGATGCGGCGTAATTGGGTATAATACGGCCTTATACTTTGTGCTTAGAGATAACTAAACTAACCACGCAGCACATCTGTATAAAATCACTCACACAAAGTGATAACGGGAAAAAGCCCCCCTCCTCCTTGTATCAAGACTTGGGCCCTCCAAAAGGGTTGTCAGCACGCGAAATGTGCAGTTCGGACACTTCATGCCATTAAACACACTACGATGCAGCATAGCAAAAAGATGTAGAGATAAGAGACATGCGGAGCGTGGGACAAATTATGGCTTGTGCGACCAACCAACGGCATATGTTACTGCGGGGGAGTTGCTGGCCGGGATATGAAAGAAGGGCTGCTGCTTCGTTTTGGCAATGCGAAACACCGATGATTCAAACCAAGCTCAGTGTCTCTTGTATCTCTCTACATCTCTATCTTTCATCGTAACCACGTGATCACCATGCGTTCTAGACTCGCTATCTCCACTATGTCCCTCGGCTGGGCCTCCGCTGGCCACTCCATCCTCCACCGCCTTCAAGTCGCCGCAGTCCACGGCTACTCCGGCATCGAACTCTGGTTCGACGACCTCCTCTCCCTCGCCCAAGAAATCGCTCTCAAACACGATCCCTCTTTCACAGTCACAACCCCCACCACCATCCACACCCTCCCGCCCCCCGCCCAACTTGAAGCCGCCCGCACCATCCGCAATCTCTGCCAAACCCTAAACCTTACCATTATCAACCTGCAGCCCTTCCCCCTCTGGGAAGGCGCCATCGATCGCACCGTGGCTGCCCGCAAGCTGCAGGACCTCGGCCGTTGGATCACGTTGGCGCACGAGCTGCACACTGACGCTATTCACATCGCGAGCACCATGGCGCCCGCTGTGGAAGTCTCTACTGACCTCAACCTGGCCCGCGAGGATCTACGGGCCGCCACGCTGCTCGCCGCCGCGGCTGAT
This sequence comes from Ambrosiella cleistominuta, assembly GCA_017139545.1. NCBI lineage: Eukaryota > Fungi > Ascomycota > Sordariomycetes > Microascales > Ceratocystidaceae > Ambrosiella > Ambrosiella cleistominuta. Next base: position 3,960 of record JABFIG010000153.1, on the reverse strand, counting down.
CCACCAGTGCGCATATCCTTCGAAGCGTTGTCCTGGGGCACGCGGATCGACACATGGGAGCAATCGTGGGCCCTGGTCCAGGCCATCGACCACGAGAATCTCGGCTTGTGCCTCGACACCTTCAACATTGCCGGGAGGATCTTTGCCGACCCAGAGATACCTGGGGGTGTCTCCCCGGGGGGCCTGAGGCGCCTGCAGAACTCGGTGGCCCGGCTGGCGGCTATGGTGGAGGCGCGCAAAATTTTCTTCTTGCAGGTGGTCGATGCGGAGAGGCTGGAGCGGCCGTTGGGGAAGGGGCATGAGTTTTGGCGGGAGGGGATGCCGGGGCGGATGTGCTGGTCGAGGAATTGCCGGTTGTTTTACGGGGAGAATGAGCGGGGAGCGTATTTGCCGGTGCGGAAGATTACGAGGGTGATTTTTGACAAGGTGGGGTGGGGGGGGTGGGTGAGTTTGGAGTTGTTTAATCGGCGGATGGGGGATGAGGGCGAGAAGGTGGAGGAGGAGTTGGCAGAGCGGGGTGTGCGGAGTTGGAAGAAACTGGTGAGGGATTTAGATCTGGAAGTTTAGATAAGGCACACAGTGGTGTGTTTGCCATAGTATAGTTTATGGTATTTGCTCTCTGAGTCAAGGTACCTCATGTCACATGACCTGAAATATTCTATTTACTTGTATGTATAGTAATATATACAGAGACTTTAATGGTAGTTGCCACTACCATGTTGCCCCACCTGCCGTCACTGCCTATACTCGCCTCACATATCCCCAAACCCAGACCCCGGTGCAAACCCTAGATTTTCCATAAACCGCGCATCTGCATCAACCTCGCTCCGATTAATCGATACCAGCTCGTCTAAGATGCTCTGGTGATCGCTAACCTGCGCCTGGTGGAGCACCACCGGGGGCGTCTGCTTATGGTCTACCGGCTGATGCGCATGCGGATGTACCGGGGCCACCGGAAGCGCCATGTATTGGTGGCTGTGGTGCGGAGACGGATGGTGATGATGTTGGGGAGGTCTATGCGGATCATGGCCGGCCATCGGCACTATCGGGATTTGTCTATACGGCCGGGTCCCGGACCCTGTCGGTATCGATCGCACATGAGGCGGTAAAAACGTCGATGCCGAATACATCTCCGGCCCTTCCTCCTCCTCCTCCTCCTCCGTCACCATCATCACCACCGCTTCTTCATCCGCCTGTGTCTGTGTCTGCATCGCCTTCCCCCTTCGCCCCCTCGGCTCTACTGAAACCTCAAACGGCGCTTGCGGACTTCCCACCAACGGTGACTTCACCCTATCCGCATCCCACTCCAGCGCCAACCGGTACCGTAGATTCACCCACCGCTGTCGATCGGCCTCCCTGACGCCGGGGAGTTCCCCAATGATCCGAGCAATCGTGCAGAGGACAGGCGGCTTCCCTGAGGCAAAGAGCTCTTGCATGTGCTCGATGCTCTCCATGAGCGACCACATCAGCGACGACCGGGTGTCAGCAGTGGCCAGCATTGTGATGGTGAGGAAAACGATTTGGAGGAAGATGGCTGACGGGGTGGCCGGGGGGGGTGTCCCGATGGAGTTGCAGAAGGAAAAACGGGGCTGCAGGAGGTATCCGAGGGAGCTTAAGTGAATGGTGGGTGTTCGGGGTCGCCGGGGGTTATAGTGCAGCGGGATTCTCTGACATGGTGTCTTGGCCAGATGTGTGATGAGGCGCGTTAGCTGATTAAAGGTACTGATTGTGTTCGCCGGGTATGTGGGGATGCCGGACACGGCACGTTGGCTGGGCGCCGCCCAGACCTCCGCATCGCCGGCGCGGTCATTGGGCAGGGGAAAGTAGTCGCTTATGGCCTCCGGGTCGTAGTTGGTAGGTATCCGGAGGGCCCGGCAGGCCAGCGTGTCGAGGACCAAGCAGGCCATGGAGCTCCGGCAGAACTGGAGATAGTGCGGTGATTTCCGGTCGACGGTGTTGTAGGTCTGGATCATCTGGCAGGCAAAAGCGACTAACAGCGACCCCATCCGGACATTGTCTTTGCCGAAGGAGGCCAGACTGAGGATCAGTAGGCCGTTGACCTTTTGCAGCATGTTGGGCAGGTCGCGTTCGGGGAACAGCGGCCGTTCGGTCTCGCCTAGTGTGGGCAAAAGGGAACGGGACGTCTCGTAGAGTTCTTCTGGCCCGGGCGGCCGGCGGCAGACGACGGTGGGATCGAGGACAGAGGCAATGGCCAGGGTAGACCACAGTTCGACATCTTTGACGGGCTGATTGGTGATTTTGGCAAGTTGGTGCAGCCGAGGCAGATCGAGGATCGGCAGCCAGCAGTGGACATATGACTTGTAGGTGGTCAGCAGATGCAAAGTAGTCGACGGCAGTCGATATCGCGCATCCGCCGCATCCGTCTCCGTCTCAGCTTCAGCCGTTGACTCCACATTCACAGGAGCATCTTCCGAAGCTGTTACTGGAGCTGCTGCTGGCCCAGATATAGATATCGGCCTCTCCGAACCCCCATTATCCTTTATCATTCTTCCCCCCGACGTCGTCCCCTCCCCATCCAAATCATCCCCTTCCTCCTCTTCACCCCCCGCCAACATCCTCTCCACTGCCTTCCCCACCCCACCCTCCTCCCACCTCCTCACCAACCCCGCCGCGCCTCTCCCCCTCAACATCCTCCGGCCCTCTGCCCTCTCCAACAGCCCCCTCAGCCTCCCCTCGGCCCCGGGACACTCGTCAAACAGCCAGACGAGCGCGCACTGCAACGTCCGAATCAGGCCCGTCCGCACGCCGCGTTTCTTGGGTGTGACGTTGTAGGTGCAGGGGCGGCGGAGGAAGGTGCAAGAGAGGCATTGGGGGTGGGCGCCATTGCATTTTTCGCGGGCGGTGCGGCATTGGTCGCAGGCGCGGGAGACGCGTTGACGTTTGGAAGGAGGGGCCGAGGTAGGAAGAGGCGGGTGTGGTTGGGGGGAAGTCTGAGAAGGAGAGGGCAGATCGATGAATTTGCGCTTGGTGGACATGGCGAGAGAGTCTAGGGCAGTGACCGGATGTAACAGTTATATTCAAATTTGGGCCGGCTGCTTGGTGGTGGTAAGTTGGATAGATGGTGTCTGTGTAACAGACGGGCCGTTTTCTGGCAGTTTCTCTATGTTAATGTGGTAATTTGCCTTGTTACAGAAGTGTACTCAATAGTGACAGCAACTACCTTGACGGTTGACGGATAAACAAACTGGCCCTTATTAATCTGATAAATGCTGGCTACTTCAAAACTTTGAACAAAAAGATGCCCCATGGGAAATCCAGGAAAAATAAATCTGCAATTTTGGACTTGCGAAAGAGGCATGTTATAGAATTCATCCGCTGGTAAATGAGTCTCTATGGTACGCCTGGGTAGTCTCCACTTGGTATCCCTGCGCAAAGCGCCAGGTGGTTTATTGTTTATCCGGCAGGCCGACTTAAATGGATTTAAATGGCACTGTTGGTCCTGTTTGTGCAGTTACACATGCTGTTATTTTTGTCTGCTTGATATGAGTGGTTTTGTTATTAAGGAAAAGAGTAACAAGGCAGTTATCTATCTGTCATGTTGATGTTTTCCACAAGTGGCAGTGCCTTGGCATATCATTGTGAGCGATCTCTTAAAATTTACTTTGTGTTCATGGCTAACCCTACTGAGTCAACCACATCAACCCTACCCCATTCAACGACTATTCAAACCCTACACCGAACCAAAAAAAACCCCCCGACATTTTCTTAGGGTTGGATATTCACCCGGGATGGCGGTCCCCAATTAGCTAGCCAGTATACTAACAAGCGGGTGATCCTGTGTCTAGACTCCAACAGTCACCCTCTCAATCAACCCCTCGGCTTATCACAAAACAGAAGCTGCCCCCTCCATGACCACTCCCCTTCCTTTTGCCATGTCCCTGCCCTTCCGTGTGGAATTTCCCTCGCAGCCACTTGGGATCGGGATCTTCTCTATGAAAT